>BGZK01002581.1:0-49898 GCA_005406025.1 Eumeta japonica | reverse complement strand
TTTCAGAAACAGTATTGGTTCAGCCAATTAGTTTCATTTTCGCACAGACACATAGAACAATTTAATAGTTACTGAGAACTCATGAGAATTATTGGCATGCAATTTTTGTTACAGTAAATAGCATGACTGTCCAAACCACAGTAGATGCAGAACATTAAATCAATAAAATAAAATAAAATTGATATTAGCATATGTGTTAATCGGAGTATATGATACTATGAAACTCTGCTTCCTTAGAGTTTTTAAATAGAAAATATACACTTAGATAACAAAGAGATCCTAATTAAAAAAAAAGCCCACATATTGCACAAATATCACTTCACAAATGTTAATCATAATTTTGCTAGCATCCTACGGACAATGTTTTTCCTTTTTTATCTTTCATATAATGCAGGATGTACCAAACCTTTGAATGAATTAGGTTCTCTTTTTACTCTTGTTATGTATACTTTGAGTTAAATTAACAATTTTAAGAAATTACATAGCATGCAGCCACGTCATAGCCTCTGTTAACGAATGCCGAAATCACAAAAGTATCTTTTTGTATTTTTTCATATGTATTTACCCTTTTGCGCTCTAACTTCACCACTTAAATGAACTGAACTGGCGTCATGCACGTTGAGAAAGTTCTATGCAGTATATGGATAATCGACGAAGGTATGTGCTGCTCTAAACTACAACTGAATCCCTAGAAATCCCTAGGGCCACACGGGGCTGTGACCTTTACTCCAGAGATGTGATTATGGTGTCATTTCAATTAAAGTTTTCCTCTGTCGGAAATTTTGCTAACGCCCGCACATTATATGCCCTTGTGGTGAGAGACGAATGGGCACCTTCGCGTAGTTCAAAATATCCGAGCCAAAACTTTGTATAGGACCATTGCAAAACCTCGCACATTAACCAGCTACATAAGCTAAAAATAAAATTAGGAAATTTAGAGCACCCATGCAGCGTTGAATCACCACATCTCTTCCATTCGACATTGTAAAAGGCATTTTAGACCGACTTGCTGAAAGAATTTTCTGAACACAGACCAATATTAGGTGCATGCATACCATTACAAAATAAAAATACGCCTACGAAAATATCGATTTCAATGTATTTTCATGTAACAACATTAAATGTCCGAACTTCAACGATTTCAATTTCTAAATAAGCATATATGAGCTCTTTGTTAACAAACAATAATTATTTAAGCCTATTTTAGGCACCACACTCCAATTATATAGTTTTGTGGGGAAAAAATATATGTACTGTAGAAACAATAAACAGAAACAACTGTACTATTATCTAGAAACGTGACACCAAACAGAATCACTCGCCTGATAGTTTTGAGTCCATTTGAGGTTTTTGTTTGTAACTGTGCACCCATAGTTCCCTTCTTTTCTTTGTCGGTGTCGTCTTTTCGACTTTCACAATCACCCAAGTATTCTTGTCGTCTTCGACAAACAGCTTATCCGTTTCTGTCTCCACGGAATTATCAATAGGTATTAGTCTCAAAGTCGGTATATCTTTCTGCAAAAAAAGAATGATAGAATTAAAAAAAAACCGGCTAAGAGTATTTCGAACCATACTCAATGTAGGATTCCGAAGCCGCTACTACAAAGAAATGCACTACAGATGATAAAACTAAGTTCTTACGCTTTTTTCTATGTTTCCCGCACAGAATACGTATAAACACTTTAGTCGCCTATAATGTCGGCTATTGCTCATAAACTAGCGTAAACTAAAATGTACGAATAAAAGAGAGTATTTCGTGGCACTCACGTCTTTTTGTTGAGTAGCGCAGTTTTTCGACAATAACTAAAAAAACGGTATATACGATTATATAAAAAAAAGTGTGTGTGTATTAGTGTACACACGTAAGAAGTGAAACTTCTTTATGACATCATTTTTCGAAAAATGATTTACTATTTACAACTTCACAGAAATTGGTTGAATAAAGCTAAATTAGATAAAGCTTATGCAAAAGGCTTTTATTACCATAGACATGGATACACATAACTTTATAAATTTTTTTTCGCTAATCACTTAATTAAAATATTATTTTTCACATCACTATCTACTGAGTTTCAGAAATAGAAATGTTCAGAGTTTCATGTAGGAGACTTGGTAATGGTATATGTACCTAGAAGGGTGATAGGTAAAACTTTTCAATTAATGCGATGTTATAAAGGGCCATATAGAATTGTAGGAAAATTATCGAACGCTACATATAAAATCGAGTCACTCAATGAAAGAATGTGAGATATAGTTCATGTATGTCGGTTGAAAAGGTTTCAACTTAGATAATAGGAAAATGTAATATATACAAACTGTAAATAGATCTAGGGTGTTGACAGAAAATATATGTGACAGGTGGCCTTAGTAACAATTATGTTTATGCCACAATGACATTAATAACATTGAATCAATATGGCGCGTAACGGAAAAATGTTACCCAGAAATAAAGATGGCGCGTAACAGAAAAACGTTACATTGTTATAAAATTTCTCCCATACGCCGATGAAGAAGTTTCACTTCAATAATTTTCATTTAGTAAGTTTCATCTTTATAATTGGACTAAAGGTTTCGAAAATAAAGGAGGAGGATAATTTCTGCTAATTTCGAGGTGACTATTTCAGAAAATATCAATTACTCAAAAATTGCGTAGAAACCAAAGTGTTTTTAAAGAACTGTCGAAATACGTGCCACTGTTGATGTTTGTTGAAAAATTTTTTTTTTCAACTTCTGTTACATGTATGAAATGCCCCCCCAAGAAATATTTATTTTGGTTTTTGAGTTACCAAACTAAGTACACTCAAAAAAATGAAAGCTAACCAAGAGAGATTTTCTCTTAGTTGACATTATATTAAATATAACAACTATGAAATTAGTTATGACAACAAATTCATTCGTAATTGAACCAACAATGTAGGTATGCATATTAATTTCAACAAAAATATACATTGTTTCTATTATTATTTACTTCCATATATGTTTAGATTATTTTTATTTAGCAAATTTATTCAAATATACAGGTTGAATCAATTTAGAATAAATAATTCATATAATTTAATAAATTAATAGTTTGATGATTTTCATTGTTAAATTAATAAATTTGTCATATTGATTTACCTAAGACCTACATCAATTAAATAAGTACGAATAATTATCAAAACGACCCGAGAAAAAATAATAAGATCTGGCCATATATAATTGGATCCAAACAATTAGATATAAAAAGATCCAAATTTTGGCAGGATCTAACTATATATAATAAGATATAAATATATATAATGATATACAGCAATATATTATCCGATTCTTTAATACTGTATATTATCCCTGCGCACGCAATGTTTCCTAAATTGTCTAAGGCTTTGGCCGTACAATTCGACAGCCAAAAGCCTTACTAGAAAATCTTAGTTTCTTAACGACAAACGTCGACCGACATTGACGAAGATAGAGCCACACTACATAGGGTCACGGCACCCACGAGATATGAAACGCTTAGTGCGACATCTAGCGTCAGGAATACGTACTTGATTAAAATTAAATGCAATATAAAATGAGAATTGAATTACCATTTTTATAAAATTAAGACTATATTTATTAACGAAAACAGTTTATAATAATATAATTGAGGTCTGGGGTAAGAATGGAGAGTCAAGCTTTGGAACTTCTTGAATCAAATGTAAAACATTTAAATGGAGTAAAAGGTTTATCAATACTATCTTGTTTACCACTTATTGATCTTGGGACGTGTGTTTTACCAGAATTTATGCATTCTGTACTTTTAGGTGTAGTAAATCAGATGTTTAATTTATATACAAATAAACCAGGACCATGGAACATAAAAATAATTTCGAAGATATCAACAGTTTATAACCAATATTCGACCATTTTCTTCGATCAATAGATTACCAAGGTCTCTAGCGGATATGAACCATTATAAAGCGTCAGAATTTTATAATTTGATTTTGTTTTACTGTTTACCGGCTTTGGAAAATTATTTAGCAGAAAAATATTTTCAACATTTAATACTTCTAGTAATAGCATTATTTAATTTACTGAAAAGTTCCATTACAGCTGACGATTTACAAGAAGCAGATGACTTATTGAAATTATTTGTGGAAGAAATTCCTAAACTTTACTCAGACAGAGAATTAACTTATAATATGCATCAGCTTTTACAGGTTCATGGAACCAAACATCTAGGGCAAGAAATCGTGAACTTTTTAATCATTGCTCAAGGGGTTGAACTTCTGAAAAATCGTCTTACTGCATGCCATAATAATCAAGAAATTCATGCAGAAACAAATTATCAATTTCTTGGTAAAAATTGAATAAATTTTTATTAAGTAACAATGAACATGAATTATTAATTGATGAAGGTCTCAATTCTGCAGATATAAGTACGTATAGTCGAGCTCAGATTAAAGAGAATATATACACGTCTGAAATCTATAAAATTACAAAGACGAATAATCACTGTATACAATTAAGTCTGAATGACGGTATAATTCGATATGGTTCGATTCGATGTTTTATTGAAATCAATAATGAGTTATACTTCATACTACGATCTTTTTTAGTTCAACATACAAGAATGTTTTCTCATCACAAAATGAAAGTGACAGTTAAACATATTATTCCAATTGCCGACAGTAATGAATTTGTGTTGATTAAACTGAAAAATATTAAATCTATAACTGAAGTAATGAGAGTTAGAAATTACATTTGTAAAAAACCTCATAACTTAAAAATAGTAATGTAATTATAATGTTATGACTATTATGGATTTACACATTATTGATAACAATATGTATTGTGAGAATTCTCTTATTTAAATAAAACTATATATAAGCAATATTTTTATGTCTTTGAGAATTTTTGGAATTAATTTATTCGTTACATGTAGGGAAAAAATAAACTTCAAAAGCCTATTGTATCTAAATTAATAGTTAACGTTCTATCAGTCTCATATAACTTTTGTAATTAAAACTTATAATATAATCAAAGCAGTCTTTCACGAGGTCAAGTTATATATAATCATATATGATTAGCTATAATTATACAAAATATATATAATCATATCTAAAAATATCAGATTAAGTCTCACAAATTTTCATGAATTGAATATGTAGCTATGAAACAAAGTCATAAGATCTAATCATATCTGAGTATACCCAACGTTTTATTTTGGGTTAAAGAATTATATTCGATCATATATAATTATATATAACTATATCTTCTTGGATGTAACTATGTAAAATCATATAAAAAAATTATACAGGTGTATATATTATTATACTCATTTAGATATGATTATATCTACTAATATATGATCATATCCAATCATTTTTTCTCGGGGACAAAGATAAAATGATTATTTTGTTACTTAACATTATTGTAATAACTATAAATTAAATATTATTTCTACTGAGACTAATTGTTTAAAACGATTTTCACATTAGTTGAGTTAAATAATCCAATTGTCGTTTGAAACAAGTGATCAACCCTTCCACCTCGCTGTTGCGGTGTCGCGGGGGCACGGCCCGGAGCCAACCGATCAAATCCGATGGTTTGTTCAATGTGTCGCGCGAGTTTTAACAACTCGTTTAGTTCGGCTGGTGATTTTTTTATTTATTTAATTATTATTTTGCATCATTAGTGGCATTACTTGTGAAAAATTAATGCGAGACACTTGTGACGTTGCGAGTTGAAAACGTAAGTGTACATATGCCGTAACTTTTAAGGACCTCCACTCACATTGGAGGAAGTTGACGAACTCCTCCAGACCTGGGAACTGATACCAGTATTCAACAGTAAATATCCTAATCGATTATTTTTTTTATTTTGACGACGCATGCCCGGAGGACCTCAAGTGATATCTGCAACCTAAAATTATATTGTTTAAAATTATTTTACGGTGTTGACAGCTTTATGTATGACATCTCTAATCTTATCTCGGATATGTTCAGAGCTCCCCATAAAATGGTAAGATACTTATTCTAATCATGAAAAAGCATCAAAAAATCGGCCACTGCAAATTTACTGTCGGGATTACATTAAGATACAATAGTAAGTCAAATTTGTATGTTTTAATTTATGATACAAGGGTCATTTACCGTACGTGTGGAAATGAATGCTTTCTAGGGATCATTTCCAATAGGTAAAAAATAAGCATAATTTGTTCTTCCATACTTAAATTACCTTCATACCACATATAACATTGAATGCTTTCACATTATAATACTAAGCTACTGTCTGCTCCATTTAGACTGTGGTTATTGTTTTCAGAACAACAAATGCAGGCCTTATTAGCTCTAACTGGTGATGACATCAAACAAAAGATCCCTCTTAACTGGTCCGGATCCCTTTTCAAGAGATGCTGAAGGGCATGGAAATCAGTTTTCACATGCAATTACATTACCTATATTTTATCATGAAATATACTCTTTTTTTTCTATAATTGATTAAATCACTATTAAGTTAACTCACTGTATAACAAATTAAATCACTATAAGTAACTGTATTATTTAAATACAATTATTTACAGACTCTGTTTCATTTCTTTATTTGATACGGACTCCTTAGACTAATAAAGACATAATTGTGGTTCAACATTCTTCTGTTGAAGAAAAGGCAAACCTGCCTCCAGTCATGCACATAAACATTAAGGGGAGCAGTTCTCAGTGCCTGGTATGCTATTCAATATTTTTATTTGTTTTCCGTTTCTAAACATATTGTTATAAATTAAATACTAAATACCTATACAGTATTAAGTATTTCATTTATTATATAGTAAGGAGTAACATTAAATTATTTTAAATACCATATTATTTTATATCCTCCTAATTGATTTTATTTATGAAGATACAATAACCAAGTACTGCTAATAATATATTAAATTTATATTGTTATTTTTGCAATCAAAATCAAATGGGACATAAACATTCACTATACGGGTGACTAATTTTCAAAAGAACTTCTCTTTCATGAAAATTTCATTTAATTTTTAGATATTGGAAAATCTATTAAAAGAAAGTCTTGACTTGGCATCGCTTCTTACATTTAAAGGTGGTTGTCTTGCTGGGGATAATGCACAAAATTTGCTGGCAGGTGTTATCGCGAAGGCAATTCTAACAGAAAATAAAGGTTAACCTATCACCGGAGCTACTTATTATAAATAGATTAACCATATTAAAGAGCTTTTTCCTGGTGAAAGGACCACCACATATTATATCTCAGCTTGCAAAACTGGCAAGCAATGTGCATTGTATTACAAGCCAAAGGTAAACTAGTTCATCAAGTGTTAAATAAGCGAAGACGCTTACAAAATTTAGGAGTTCTACCAAAACCAAAAAGGAAGTTGAGCAGAGATGATAGTCCCGCATGCTCATTAGCATCTACTCAGTTTCAAGACTACCTAATATTTTCTCACATGAGGAGGAAAATGAGAATATTGAGAATAATATACAATGACTCGATAACTTTTAGAACCATGGAGCACAGTCGAGGAAATGGGAAAACACTTTGAAATTAGAACACATACTTTTATGATACTGAGACTAATGAAGCAATTGAGACATATTTTGAAAAATATCCATCATTAAAACCACAAGGCTATTCTTTGGTAAATATTAATTTGTGTTATGAACTTGCAGTAATTGTGGTATTACAATTGTCCCAAAATCTCAGAAATTCGTTTTAATAAGAATCACCAGATATATTATTCTTCTCTGCTTAGCCCTTATATAAGGTAATGTTTTATAATGTACCCTATAGCTTTCCCTGATTTGTTACCTATATTTACTTAATAAAATTCTCTAACACCGACATGACCGTCTAATACACAAACAGCCTAAGGCCAGTGGATATAGAGAATTAAAAATTGAAAAATATACCTATTTGTCACTTGAAAAATAAGTATATTTTTCAATTTTAATTCCTTCTCAAGAAAGAGAGAAAGAAATTCTCAAAGCACTCCTAAGGAACTTTCCTTAGGTCTATACTCTAAGACACATATACTCTGACTTTCATCAATATACGTCTTGTAGCTTTCTAGTAAAATACCTGCGATATACGGACGGACGGGTGGACATGGCGAAACTATAGGCAATCCCGATTTTGCTATTATGTCTCGGAACCCTAAAAAAGATTGTTTGATCATTCGATAGACTTCCGAGAACTTAAAACGCCTTAATATTGCCTAGCTTTTCATATTAAACTTTCCAGTTTAGATACTGAATTTTACAAATTCACAAGATATTTTTGTTTTTCTTATCAAAACACTATAGTTCTCATATAAAATACTATACATAATCATATAATTAATCAATTATGTAATATAAAGTACCAATAATACAGTGCTAGAAATGTTTAATCAGATACATCATATGATAGTCTATAAAAATAAATATCATATAGAATAACTGCTGTACAATAAATATGAACCAATCCATTTTTGTACTGCAGCCAGTTGGCAGTATGGGCCCTACCACAGAAAAGAAATATTTTCAATACACACCATACATTTGGAAATGAGAAGTTTTTACATTTTAATTGAAAAAAATGTTTGGAAATAGGTTATTAGAAGTAAATCATTTGTATATTTTCGAGCTAGCGATGTTCAGTTGTTCATGTCATTCATTTGTTCACATGTGGCTGTTGTCGTATACTTATAAAAAAAAAGAGATATCATCTGCAAACAGTACTATCTCATGCTTATCCTAAATGAGACCAGATAATATGTTTATATAGACTATAAACAGAAACAACCCAAGAATTGATTTCTATAGTACACCAATTCACTTACTCAAATACGATTTCAGAAGGTCGAGTGCCCGGCCAGTTACTCTAAAATGATATAGTTCCTCGATCCAAGTTTTCAAATTAACACAATCGAATGCCTTGGAGAGATCGCAAAATACTCCAATTACATCCTACTAATCCAAAGTCAACACCGGCATCGATTGTTGAATGATCCCAAGTAAAAGTGAACTGTTTTTAGACATTCAATTATTATAGTGAAAATTTGCTAATATTCATGATTAATTTTCAAAAAATATACTAAGGGACAGTAGTATAGATGTAGGCCTAAAGTTATTCGGGCTTGACGTACCGACTTCAATAATAGACACCACATTATTTTTTTTCATCAAATGAAAACACGCTTAATACACACTTGCTATACACTCAAAGAGAAAAATGATGCTACAACATTTTGTTCAGAAACAGTCATCAAACTGCCAACAGTGCCGGATTAAGCCAGCGCGGGGCCTGTAGCAAATTCTGTCAAGGGGCCCTTGGTTTGCTTTAGGTTTTCAAGTTTAGGGTATTAAATAAAACAAAACCGTTACAAATAAACTTTTTTGGATTTAATATGGGCAAATTTAGAAATAATACTTTCAATATCGACTTCTTTAAGTAAATCGTGCTCTATATTCAACAAAGTGAGATGATTAAGACGTTCTTGGCCCATCGTGTTTCTTAATTCAGTTTTAATACGTTTCAATGTTGAAAACGAACGTTCCCCACTGCAGTTAGTGATCATGAGAGATAAGTATATGCGCAAGGCAATTTCTAAGGGAAACACGATCCTAAAGAATTATTTATTAAGAATTTATAAAATTGTTGTTCCAGAGGCTCCTGTTTCTTGCTGTCAATAACAATAGCCACATCTGTTTTCAGCAGCTCTGCGAACTGCACTAATTCGCCACCTAGGCTGTTCTCCAAATCGTCTTCGTAAGCACTGACCATATTGGAGGATTTTCCAAAATCTCTTCTGTTGTAAGAAATTTTAGCTGTCGAAATACTTCAAAACACTAGTAATCTTATGATATGCTTTCATACGTTTAGTTAAAGCAGACAGTACGTTATCAATAATGACAATAAACACCTGAACTTCGAAACGTTGTCCATGTGTTTGGTTTTCAACAAAGCCGTCGTCGAATGTAGTAGAGCCGCTGAAATGGTCGTACTTTGTATTTCGCTTGATTCGTCTGGATGACTGTTGCTGGTATTCTTCACAGTTGGTCAGGTCTTTAGCTCTTGCCTCAATATCTGAAAATGTGGATCGCATTGCTTGGACGTAGCCATATAATGATTCATAAAGCGTATCCCGTATTAAGGTCTTGATCAGACGATTGCAGCGAAGCACTAGTCGCTTGCAAGCGTTCTAGGATTCCGTTCCACGTAATTGTCATTATTCCCGTTTCTAATTTATTCATCGTTGAAACTAGTCCGTAAGCTTTATTACGGCACTCCGCTTTTTGATCCACGTTATTGAAAATGTCTTCCAAAACTTACTTAATAGTCATAAAACCACATAGAAGTGCCTTCGTAGCATCAGCTCAGGCTGACCACCTAGTGCCCGATAGCCGTTTCAATATCGGAATATTAGAAGTAGAATCTCTAAGTGCACTCGTAAGACGACCCCATCGATAGGTAGAAGCGGAAAAAATGTATAGAGGTTTTCAATGAAATCGAAGAAAAGTAATGCTTCTGTACAGCAGTCTGCAGCGCACTTAGCAACCAAATTTAATGAATGTGCAAGACAGGGAATGTATTCAGCGTACTTATTTATTTAATTCGGGCTTGTAAGCCGGTGTATTTCCACTCATGTTGCTGGCATTATCGTAGCTTTGCCCACGACAATCTTTGATATCAATGCCACTCTCACTTAAGAAATCTAGTAAACTTTGAGCGAGTTGTTCTGCTGTATGACCTTCCATGTCCAAGAACTTAACAAATCTTTCCACTGGTCCAGATGGCAGAACATAGCGCACTATCAGAGTCGGTTGGTCTACATGCAATATATCTGGAGTAGAATCCAATGAAACTGAGTAGTATTTGCATCTCTTAATTTCGGAAATAATTTGATTCAGTATGCTTGATGCAATTAGATAAATAAATTCCTCACAAGTTGTTTTTGATAAATATGACGTATGTTCCTTTCCTTTGTTAGCATGATTTTGTATATGTTGAGCCATAAAAGCGTCAAATTGGGCTATTAATTCTAACAAGCCTAAATAATTTCCATTGTGAGGTGAACCAACAATTTCGTCACTACCCGAAACGCAAGACCTCGTTCTGCTAAAACTTTATTACTGCAATGATTCGTTTTAAGAGTAGCCTCAATACTTTTGCTCAGTCTCAATTTGGCTCACAAGTTGAGAATCAACACTTATTGTTTTTGAGGTTTAACAGCGAAATTATGGCTTGTCTATGCTGAGTGCTTTCTTCATGTCTTGTCAATAAATTGTGCGCATTTTCCAGTCATCTAATCCGTCATTCGTAAATCGTGGTGACGAACTATCTGAATTCGTAACTTTGCAAACAAAGTTTATAGGTGAAAAATGACTTATGGCAGAACCGTGGCTTATTTTCGTTTACGTAAATTTTCTTTGAAGACAAAAAATCACTATTCATATGTTGCAGTTCGCTGCTTCCTTTCTCAATCAATAATCTTTATCAAAGTTGCTCGGCCATTCACCAATATCGTTGGAGTATATTTTACTTTCGTTTGGTTTTGACTTGAAACTGTAGTAACATTAGAATCGAGTAATATGCCATCGACTACTTTTGATTAGAACAAGACAACTCTAGATCGAGAGGACTGGCTGTGCTTTTAGCTTCTCCTTGGCTACAACATGATATAGCTAAATTAGAAGGAATTGCTGTCTCTTCAACTACAGCTTCACTTATTGTAGAAAATGTAGCTTCATCAGAAACGGTAGTACCACTATCATAAGTACAAGATTCAATTTCAGTATTTTCTGATTTACTTTCTGTAGATTTAGCAACATCACTCTGAACATTTAAATACTCGATCAGCTTACGTGTTTTGATAGAACAGCTTCATTCTTTTTCCTTTTCATCTTTTGCTTTACGCTTAGCACTTCCAGAAGCATAGTGCCTACCCGTATCTCTAGATCTGCTACTCATGTTACCTACAATCAGAAAAATATATTTTAAAATTTTAAATTAAAAAAAAACAACTTGACAAATGTAATTAAATAATACACTTTTTAGAACGGATTTTGTCATGTTATATTTAAAATAAATTACATATATTAACCCAACATTTCGATTACTTTACAGTACTTTACGGTTAATTAACCAACTTAGTCCTCCCGTGACCATGATAACTGAAAAGTAATCGAAACGTCGGGTTAATATATGTAATTTATTTTAAATTATTTAAATATAACATGACAAAATCCGTTCTAAAAGTGTATTATTTAATTATGAGTAGTAGTCGTGCAAACATTAGAAGCCATTATTGACAAATGTAATATGCAAAACATACCTAGTAAAATATCTTACCTGAAGTGAAGTTTTCTCGTTGATATTTTTGCCTTTGTATATACAAAACTCTTCTACTATGTTTTAAAAGATAATTGAATGAGTTGCACACAGCGCTACGTCACGCACGAAAACAATACTCAAGTAATGTCAAAACAACTTTTCAAAGAATGCCTCACATCTAAAGTGCTTTAAAAGTTTTTACGTTGTGCCAAGCCAAAGGTAAATGTATAGCAATTTCTTATTGTTTGATAGTCAGTAGAAGTTCTAATTTATTTGTTCGCGTTACGACTAGCTCCTTCGATGACAATGTCAGTCAGGGAATTCCCTATTAGTTTTGCAGTGCTGCCAACTTGCGTGTAGTGCAGTGCAAGTAGTAACGTAATTTGTAGTACGTACTACGTACAACACATAATTTGTGGTGTGGCAGCTCAATTTTAGAAATGTGGTACAATTTAAAATTATTTTCGTAGATTTTGATACCAACGTTTCTCGTCGTAGGTATTATACCTACACCTACCTATAGTAATTTTAAACAAGTTTAAAATCCACAATATCCAAATGTGCATATCTTAAGCATTTATTTTATAGTAAAGATATTCAAGGAAATTAAATGTCGACGAACACATAAAGGTGTAATTTTTAATTGAATAATTTTTGTTTATAATTTCAATAATTCATTATTTTTGAATTACCCGCCTTTTACTTGATCCTCTGAAACACCTTGTCTTAACCGTCACTAGCTTTCAATAATCTTGAAACATGATCAATATGATAATCGATTAAAAAAATATTCACTCATAAAACGTATCTATATTTTATTATAAATCAACCAACCACAGTAGATTTAATTAATAAAATTTAAATAAATAGTTTTCTCAAAATACTTATACTTAGTCGATATTATATTAAAATCGATTAACAAAGTACATACAATCTCGCATAACTAAGCGCTTCGCGTTTAACGTAAATTCTAAATTAATATTTTTTTATTACGGTCAGATAGATGTTGAACCGCGGGGCCCTTAGCATTTGCTACTTTTGCTACGTGGCTAATCCGGCACTGACTGCCAATTTAAAAAAGAAATTTAAAATACTAAGAATCACTAATATTGATTTTGAAGCATTACAATATTATGAACTAAATACTACTCAGTATAAAATGAAACTAAAATTAATCCAATTTTTAATCTGTCTATTGCTATTCCCACTTGACATCGTCACAATCAAATTTTCTAAATAACAATACAGCAAAATTGCTATTTTACATCTATAAATTTGTAAGCAATACTAATGATACTCAATAAAAATTTTAATGGCTAACTTGATTATTTATTACTGTAGATAATGAGTCAGAATCACTGTCTGAATCCTTTAAAATATGCTGAAACCTAATATGATTCTGTAAAGCATTTTCATTGTCAAAACATTTCTTGCAAGTATTACAAGCTCTAGTTACAGTATCTTCTGAATTTTCATGAAAATGTTGAAGGATCTGAAATATGTATATAATCAGTACTTGTTTCTTTTGAAATAATTTCATATTGTTATGCTCACATATAATTGAAACAAAAACCATAGAAGGGAAATTTACTTTTACTAAGTACAAATCAGAATAAAAGAAAAGAATGATTATGCCAAGCAGCAAATTATATTATTATATTAAGTATTGGATCTAAATATCTGTTTCTTTGGGGTTTTTCACTTTCCACAAATTGTTTAGAAGTATTCTAATGCAAAACAAGTTTATTGTGTTGTACATGTACAATAGATTCCTACTCTCACAATATTAAATTACTATATGTAACAAAAATTGTACAAAGATTTCCAGCACATATAAATAGCTACTCAGAAATTTCCAGGTGCTAGCAGTAAAAACTGATTAGGTTAGGTTAGATTAGAAAAATGATAAGACAATTTACAGTTATGCATTTTTTTTGAATAATAAACATACCAAATAAATAATTGATTACACTTTTAAATACAACAGAGCAATCATTGTTATTGTAATGCAATCATAATGTGAATAATACTGTAGATTTCCAGGTAAATTACCATTTCATAAATCTGAAATAATTTTAGAAAATACATAGGGACATAGAAATCTTATTTTAAAAATTTTGCTATTTATAAATCCACTACAGCGTAATGGATAGAGGCTATTTGATTTTAAATAGAATGAAGTAGCCACAAGTCAAGAATAAATTTATATGAATAAGAGCTGTCATTTCAGTAATCAGACAAAAGTTATGTATCACATAGGTAAACGAAAAAATCAAGTAAATATAACACATAAAACATATTTCATCTATTTTATGCATACAACTGTAATTTCTAAAATGTTTATTTTGTGTTGTATCTAATGCATTTTCATCTGATGCTTGAAAAATCAACAAGATAAAAATTACATTAAAAAACGGTGTCATTAGACAAAGGTATGACATTTAGAAAAAAATTGTTCTACGTGTCAAGAATAATAATAAGTGATAATGCCATAACAATTTCATGTTAACAATTAACATGTACATTCAATAAATTGGGAGGTTTTGATAAGTTTCATAAAACCATTAAACTCAAATGCAAAATAAAAGTTGTATTTCTTTGCATTTGACTGAATAACTTATCTCCATAAAAAAAACACATATTTTGTATTACCACTTTATCTTTTGCAACATTAACATTAGATTCTTCGTTTGGTTGATTACACCTTAGAGTAGGATCGAAAACAACGTACACTTGGTCGCTCATCATAAGCATACGTAAATAATCTATCACAGATCTAATGTGCTGAAAATGAAAATGGAATTGGACAATTAAAATTAATCACTCGTTTGTGAATTATCATTCCTTCCAAATATTAATTTTTCAAAACGGTGCAACTTTAAATTAAGCGCTGTCACAAAACAGACGCATATCACTAATTGTAAGCACCACAGAACACTAATAAGCAATATTGTTTTGAATACACAAGTAAGTAAAACAAAGATATAATAATCGTTATACATCATCGTCCTAAAATCTTGACCTTCGAGTTTCGTCGGAAAGCTTTGTGATTAATCTTAAAAGTAATTTTATTTCTCTATCTCACGCCCGGTAAAAGTACCGTTTGCACTATACTCTATACACGTGCACTAGAACATTTTGCATCGCGCATTGTTACGGGCGAGTGACGGCCGGCGCAGTTAAACGAATATGGATTAACTGCTTTGAAAAAAAAATTAAATACAATAGTTTCTGTGTGATAAGACTTTATCAAAGGTGAATAATACGCATTTTAGATTATACAGCATGTTTTATTGTAATAAATATTTAGGAATACACACGAAACTAAAACTTTTTTTTTCGTAAATTTGAATATAATACTTAATATAAACAATCACATGTTTTTTTTAATAATTAAACTCTAGTACAAAAGGCAGTTTTTCCTCAAGAAAAATGAGCAAAAAAAAATTGGTTGCCTGTAAAGTCGGTATACGGGCGAAAGTTTTACGTGACAACGACTTTGAGTGGTAAAATCATTTTAATGTGAATATTCATTCGTATAGTAGGAAGAAGGATGAAATAATAGTAACAATTTAAAACATTTATTTATACAGAATTATATTTAAAACATTAATTTATACAAAGAATCTCGCACTGAATTTCATATTAACAAAATTTTATTTTTACCTTTACACATACATACGTATTTATATACAAATATACATACAATAACTTGCAATACATTTGCAAGCTATGCACTAATTCTCTAGTGCTCGCGCGCGGCAGACCGATCATAGTTGAGTGGGAGAGAGACGGCATTCGGCGGCCCTCTCGTTCGGTGACTCATCGTAACGTTACCGAGCGTTACACTTTTCATAAGTGACTCCCAGCCGCAACCTAATTTAAGACGTTGTCACGTCAAAACTAGAGAGTAACTTGTGTACAATTTATATATAGATTCAATTATAGACCAGCGGTTCTCAAACTTTTGGTGATGGAACTCTTGGAAAGCAAAATATTTGACGAACCCTACAATAAAAAATAATTTTAAAGGTGTATTCTTTATTAATAAGCTTAATAAAAGTACAATGTAACAGTTACTAATTATTACTTACTTTACCACATGGCAAGTTCATTATTAGAAGATATTAAAAAGAAAAAATCTAACTAATGGAAAGTATGAAACTGTTTTTATTTTCATCAATTGGTTGATATCAGGTTTGATAAAAGACAGTTGAAGTCTCATATCAGGTTCGGCATCCGGTCTATTGTGAATTTTGTTTCCGTGGCTGCATAGGTTGAGAATCCCGTTTCGCACAGATATGTTGTTGGGAATGATAGAAGAATATTCAGTCATTTTGCTAAGCATTGGATATTCATCACGGATTCTGCACCAAAAGTCGTTGAGAGGCGTTGTTTTGAATAGTGACTCCATACTTGTGTCACGATGACATTTCTAAAGAGATTCATTATATCTCGTTTGACATACTTTCGGGCTTTTACAAATTGGACAGGGATTGTTAATCCATGAATTAAATTTCATTTTTGTATTCTGTTCTTCGGGGAAAATACTTTTCAAAAGATGCGCGCATCTAAGTGAAATATTGGACCAATTCTTCAAACACATCATCTTAAAACATTTCTGATTCGTTATTGCTAACAAACTCACTGAGTTGCCTTCGACAGAGTATGGCAGCCTTCGACAGAGTATGGCACGCAAGTCTGGTGTATAAATTATATTCCCTCAAGTGCCAGATCGTACATACTCATTATTCAAAATTTCCTCTCAAACAAACGATTTCACATTTAGGCATGAGCGGTACTCACTCGACTGAACGATTAATCAGAGCAGGGTTCCGCAAGGCTCCGCCCTCTCTCCTCCTCCCTGTCACTCAGCGTACACCAACGACATACCGCGTCCGGCGTCCAGCGTCCAGCTCACGCTGCCGTGATACCGCGCTCTTTTGGGAGTGGGACTAGGCGCTCCATCTTCCGCCACCTCCCGAGGGGCCGGTGATGAGCTAGGTCAATGGTTTGGAAGTTGTGAATCGGAAATAACCTGATAAGTCGGCAGCTATACAGTTCAAGTATACAGAATAGGAGTAAACTTGTTGTCGACTGGAACACTCAACTTAAAATATTGAACGCGAGAATTCCGTGGCAACGGTCTATAAATACTTAGGTGTCACGCTTCGATAAAATCTCCACTTTCGAGAGCACATCGCGCGTGTTGGAAGAATGCGCTTTCTACACAACAAGGCTCGGAGCCATGCTCGGTAGGAAAACAAAATTATCTAACGCAATAAGCGCACTATACAAAATGTGCATTAGGACGGTTATGATGTACGCGTGTCAGTATTCGCTCACGCCGCTGCTAAAGCACCATATAGGCTACAAGTAATACAGAAACAAATTCTGTAGAGCAGCAACGGACGCACTTACGTTGGTTTGTACGTAATTCCATTCTCCATAGAGATTTGGAACTCCCACCCTTCCTAAATATATGAAGGACGCATCGAAGCGATTCTTCGACATCGCGGGATCACACCCAATGCGCTCCTTCGCGCGGTCGACTATCAACCGCCGCCTCTCACCCACTTTATCCGTAGGCCACGGAACGTACTAATTGATCCACCTGACGCTCTTACAGCGGCAGTTGACAGCCTCAATGACGTCAACGACGCATGACGACTTAGGTAGGTCTATCCGTTAGTTAGGTCATCGACCTATATCCCTACTCACCCGGCGCCGCTGACCGCTCCCGGCTGGGCAGGAGGAACGGGAACCGACCCGTGACGGTTTCCGTGACATCCTATGTCGAGACGACAACCTTCAGGAGTCGTCCATGGGGCATGTCACGCGCCGTCAGCACTCCCGTGCCGTCCGGCCGCGCACGGCAAGCTATCATAGTCGTCCGTCCGGTCGTCCGACCAGTCGTTTGACTACATAGCATAGCCGAACCACCGACTTCACCTTCAGGGGACTTTTTAGTGGTTTCAGCCCCACACCACCACGCGTACGGGCGCGAGGGTGTGCAGGATAAACATTTTACACCCTCCACGTCGCAAATTGAAACAAAAAAAAAACTCACTGAGTGACGTAAAGCTTTCTATTTCTCTGATAACAGCATAAATAATCCAAAAATCTAATTTTTTTTGGAAGGCAGTTATTTTGTTATAGGCCTGGAACACTGTTGTCTGTTTACCTTGCAATGATAAATTCAATTCGTTCAGTTTTTGAAGATATCCGCCAAAAGAGACATTCGGAACAACCAAGTTTTATCATAAAAACGGTCTTTCAAATTAAAAAAGTATCTGCTGAAAGAAACATTTGTAACTCGGCTCTAAGTTCAAATAGCCTTGTTAAAGTTTACCCAAGACAGCCATCACACTTCTGTATGGAGCAGCAGTGTTTTATGTCATAATCTTCACAAATAATGAGAACAATCCAGGTTGTAGTGGTCGAGATTTGTTAAAATTAATTATTTTACCTCTTCATCCATAATGGTTTTAGATTTGACGGTATTGCTATCGCAAGTGCTTATCTATGCAGAATACAATGGCTGGAACTGAATTGGGCGCTTTATTTTTTATTTGTAACACTGCTCCCGCTGTTTTTACCTGTCATCACTTATGATCCCATCTGTACTGAAATGTCAATGCAATCGTTCCAATTGGATTATTTTCTTCAAAATATGTTTATTTAAAAAAATTTGGTTGCCTGTAAAGTCGGTATACGGGCGAAAGTTTTACGTGACAACGACTTTGAATGGTAAAATCATTTTAATGTGAATATTCATTCGTATAGTAGGAAGAAGGATGAAATAATAGTAACAATTTAAAACATTTATTTATACAAAGAATTATATTTAAAACATTAATTTATACAAAGAATCTCGCACTGAATTTCATATTAACAAAATTTTATTTTTACCTTTACATACATACGTATTTATATACAAATATACATACAATAACTTGCAATACATTTGCAAGCTATGCATAATTCTCTAGTGCTGCGCGCGCGGCAGACCGATCATAGTTGAGTGGGAGACGCAAGGCATTCGGCGACCTCTCTCGTTCGGTGACTCATCGTTACGTTACCGAGCGTTACACTTTTTCAAAGTGACTCCCAGCCGCAACCTAATTTAAGACGTTGTCACGTCAAAATTCTTTCCAGTAGTGTTTGTAGGTAGCGGTGAAACATATAAGCATGTCTTCTTTAAAAGAACTTTTATATGGATATCTCACGATAATCAGCTAGATAGCCAGACCAACGATATTAGTTGACTTATCCGTTTGCAGAGGCGAATCGTGTTTTTTGTAGACGTGTAACTAGTTCTTGTTTAACGTAACTGGCCCGATCATGGATTCGCCATGAAACAGTATCGTTTGATAGCGGCGCAGTAGAAATATGTTTTGCAGATTTTTTATCGAGAATACATTTTGTTATGTCTAACACACATGGTTTTATTAAATTCTCAGCGATAGTGTGCGCTTCATCTGCTTGTGCAATGCGATAGCTAACTAAATATGATGCCTCCGTGGCCTTTTCATTGATAGTTTGTGTTACATGCATCATATTTTTTTGACTTTCCAATAACTGTTCTTTTTTTACGAACAAAAAATTCTTTATTTTTGCCTTTAGACTCGGAGTGTACAATTTCTAAATGTCGGCGCAATTTGGTGGTTGCCATGGAACTATTAGGAAGCAGTTTACTACATAGCATGCAGAAGTGAACGTTAGAATCAACAAATCGAAACTGATATATAATTCATCATACTTCCTTTTTTCGTCTTTGAAACCGTGGAGCTTGACGTCGTGGCATCATCGTCTGGATCGGTAATTGCTGAATTCTCCGCGCCTACTGCTTTTGAACGTTCAGCGTCATTAGAAGATGTTGCAACACGTTTAACGCCTTTAAGCCAACGTTCCATTCTTATTTATTAATAAGTAATGTTATATTAGGATGATAGTCAAATAATGCACAATCGTTACTGCTTATAAGAGACTAAGTTTAGTCAAAGAAGAAATGTACAAAACTGATACAATCTGAATACAGCAGGCATTAGAGACAATAAACACTAGTTTAATATCACGTTCCGCAATTTGCTAGCCAACTTGTAAAAGAGGAGGTAGGTGGAACTTATCGCTACGAACGCTAATCGTCAACTGACTGACGAGAGCGATGCCAATCACCACTTTATACATAGTCTAGACTCGATCTCGAACATTCTCAAAATAGGATTGGGTTTGAATGAATAAAAACTGGTACGCTGCGCATTTAGCACCCATGAAAAGTAATCCTACATGCTTTTACGTCTTTCTTTTCCTGGAATCGTAGTTTTATGCAAAAGGTATTTTGAGTTAATAGCAGCTTCGTAGTATCATGCGAAGTCAGTTGTCAAATGATTTAAGACATGGCTGGGTTTTATAATCCATCAGTAATGAAATTTAATTTAGGGCTTTTATTATTTAAAGTAGCGTTATTTATATTTTTCTTATTAAGAAAATAAAAATAGTTATGAATGATGAATACTAATTTACAAAATTACAAAAATGATATTAGTATAAGATTATTTTTTGGTATTGAAAAAGCATCATCAAAACTCACTATACGAAGATTTCTATATGAAGACTCACTGGGGCAAACTAATTTAATATTGTTTTCTCAAAAAATTGTACATAAGATACTAACATATTTTTTTTTTTTGGAATTGAATAAAGTGATTAGGGCCTTTTCTTATTGAACAGAATTTGTGAACACACTCAATCTCAGACATTTTAATAAAAATATCTAACACAATATAGCGAACAATTCAGAGAATATTGTAAACACAACAATACTATAATACGATCAACATAAAGTATAAAATAAACGTTATATTTATATAAAAAAACTGGAATTTTAATAATATACCTTAAGGGCCATCCATATATTACATCATCGATTTTCCTTTGATTTTTCGACCAACCTACAATAATTCTATCGTCGTTCCAATGACCCCTCCCTCTCATGAGGCTGACGTCATTTCCAGTTTGACAAAATTAAAACATTTGCTGATTTGAAAAATAGGGTAACATTAAAGTTTTGTTATAGAATCATCTTTTATTATTATGTACTTTGGTGTGTTCATTAATATAATAATATTATTCTTCCCTATTCTATACATATATTTAGTTTTTCTTTGGATAACTCCCACGGGTTTTAATCCATTCTTGCAAATCCTGGATCACGGGTAATATCTCGTATCCTCCCCATTTTCATTTTGGCTCGATTCTTTTGGCTCGAGTACAATATACTATTACGTTTTTGAATAACTGAACACCACAAGAATGACGTCAATTTCGGAAACGATCCCCTTCCTCCCTTCTTCCATCATTTACCGTGTTCATTACGCAGACTATTTATTTTAATTACGTAATATATGGACGGACCTTGGCGTTGAAGGTAGATCCGCAACTTTTTTTAACGCTTTCATTAAGCTTGGGTTGTATCTAACTATGTATGTATTTAACGGAATCTTTGAGCTTAATTTTACTGAAATTTCAAAAGTCTGATTAATTTGAAACTTTGCATACGTATCAAGGACCCAATATTAATGCAATAATTTGATAACAGTTTCCCATTATCCTCATTTGGACGCCAAGGATTAATATAAGCTTGGGTTGTATGTATCTATGTATGTAAGGGGAATCTTTGACTTAATTTTTATCCAATTTCAAGAGTCTGATTAATTTGAACTTTGCGTACGTATCAAGGAGCAATGAAAATACAATAATTTGTTAAGTTTATCCTCTTATCCTGATCAGGATCGCCAGGATCGAATAATTTCGTCACGTATCATCTGCGTGAGCAAATGTAATTATATTACTGTTACTAAATTCTATACTGTTTGTAATAGAATTTAGTAACAATATCGCTATTCAACTATTATTTGTATTGTTAAAAATTACAAATTTTACCAATCAACCGAACTAAAAGTGAAAAATAAATATAGTTTAAAAAAATAAAAACCTTTTAAAGCAGATTAAACTAAGAAGTGAAAATAATTCTTAATAAGAACTCAAAAATAATGAACAATGACGAAAATACTGGTATTATTATGAAAAATCATTGGGGCACGGTATACATTTTCACATTACATAGAGCAATCCGGCTTTTTCCACAATAATACTAGTATTTTTTGTCATTGTTAATTATTTTTTGTTTTATTTTTATTAATATATTATATGTTATTATTTGTCATTGTTTTTATTTTATTTAAACTATATTATTTTAATACCTACTATAACTTGTCAAAACATAATTGACACGACACAATTGACATGACGGGGTGCACCAGTTCAGTAAAACCCATTGTACTCACAAATATTTTTATTGTACTTTATTGTAATTCCATTTGGAGAAATACAATGAATTAAATTTTGTTTGATAAATAAATATGTGAAATTGAGAAACTGCATTAGTACATGTATTAATGTAATAATATGAATTAAACCAAAACGGTAGAAAAGTGATCTCCGCGTAATATGTGTAGAGTATCTTTAGAAAATAGATTTAGGAATGTTCTGATAAAGAGCGGTACGATTTGAAAGACTTAATAACTAGTTAGAGTAGAAAAAGTGGTGTTGTTGTGATTTGGCCATTTGGAAATGTTAAATTAAAGTAGATTCACAAAACAAATTTATTGAGTGAACAAGTATAATGAAAAGGTTTGTAAGAATCGTCCTAGAAAATCCTGTGCAGACCTAATTGGTTGCACATTAAAGAGAGTCAAATTTTAAGCTAAACCGAAAAGCTTGCATGAGAAAAGTAATGGATGTCAGTGAAGCAAATCAATTTAGGTGCAGATTTACAGATAATGCTGGCGTAGATATTTAATGACAAGATATTGGTTTTCTTTGCTGATCAATACTCTCATTTGCATATTTATAAATTTAGTATTTCTTCATACGACGTATGTGTATATTTCATATTTAGTACTAAATATGAAATATACATATATTTTTATGTTGTTGGTGTTCTGTGGTTTATTAGGACGTTATTGGTACATGGGCTTGTTTACTAGCAAACGATAAATATTTCCAATTTTCAACTATAGTAATGATATAAATTTCAAGTTAAAATTACTTCCCATTCCGTTTAAATTTTTGCGAAAATATAGCTAATTTTCATTGGAACAAAAGAGATATACTTGTATGATTGCACATCAGTACTCTCCTCCAAATACATTATCGTTACCAGCATTTTATCCAAATTTTATATCTTGTCTATGAGTTAAATGTGATCCTAAGCTGCTAAAAGTTATGCCTTACTGACTCACTTGCTTTTACCTAGTTCGCTACGAACTACCATACGATAGCTTGTTTTGAAAATAAAAGGTAACTTCTAGATTATTAGTCTAGATAATTAAAAAAAAAACAATTCAGTCATGTATGTGTGTGTAATTGTGTTATATATAATTAAGTTATAGTTTTTAAGTTTTGAGAGTTTTCAGAAGCACCAAATAGTTACCAATCACTTATTGTATGTGCATGTTAAAATGTTGTTTAAGTGTATTTTCAGACATTATGCTTATCCAATAGAATTTTCACAGATGTTAAAACACACGTGATTAAGGAAAATGATCTTATTAATTTTTCGTTTTTTTTTTAAAGGATTTGGCATTTGCAAAAGGAAGCAAGGATGTCATTGAAATGTGATAAGTTATTTAGGACACATTCAAAAATGAAAATAAACGAGAATGACGCTCCAATAGATACACTTTTGCTAAAGGAGCCTTTATCTCTGAATATTCCAGAATTTAGTTTATTAACTTGAAGATTATATTATGATGACCTTATATATACAAAAATTTGAAGAGTGGAATAGGAACAAAAACTTGTAAGTAAGTCAAAGAATAATTTAACAGATAGCTGTCTTATGAAACATATATATCTTAAAAAATAAATCTTCCATTTTAATTATTATAAAAAAAAAAACATGTAAAAATGATGCTCATATTATAAAATGGGTCACTGTTTAAATGAACAAAAATATTTAATTTTTTGTATACAATTAAAGAAAAATACACTTTCTTTTGTTTATTAAATGTCAATTTATTTTAAGAAATTCACTGTTCTTGAATATAACCATAAAAAAATGTTAGTTTTTGTGATTGCTGATAATGAATGAGTTTATCTTTTGTTGATCCATTAGAATTAATGAAATGTTTGGTACAAACATGTATGCTTTTCTTTTTTTTATTTATATATCTATTTTCTTGATAAATGTATTAGCTCCAAACACTTGCTTATTAACTGGTGGTTTTCTTTTAGTATTCGGAATATTTATTTTTGTAATAAATCATTTATTTAATATTACTTTGAATAGAGATATCAAAATATTTTGAAACCCCGATAGTCCTCTAGTGGCGGTAGATTCTTTTTTGAATCTTCAAAGAAAAAAGCTCAGAGTCCACAAGCATACAAAACGTGAGGAAAAATATGATTGTATAGTCATTAGACTGCAATTTCAATACATTTGTACTTTACTAAATCATCAACATAGCTAAGTAATAAAAAACATTACTGTAATAAAAAGCAGCTTATATTCCTTTACTTAGTATATAATTTTATTGTATATTGCCATTTAAGCAAGCAGCCTATGTAGGCTTGGTCACCTTGGAAGGCTGGAAGCTGTATTACAGTTTTAACTAGCAAAAAGCATGGCTTTGTGAGGGCTTGCAATATTTAACTATGCACTTCCAGTTGGGGCGAAAATGCTTTCAGGGTACCCCTGAATGTATAGAGCTTTTGTAGTGCTTGAGATATGTTTGCAGATGCTCATATGGACAACTTCTCTGCCATGCAACGCAGGACTCCGTTAGCTCCAACACTGTCCTAAACATGATCACTGATTAATGATGCATTTGAGTACATGTACATAAGAAGAATTTATTTCAGTCCAAATTATATAATGTGTTTCATGGATATTAAATAATTTCATAATATAATAATAATTTCATATAATAATTTTATACCTAGTACCTAACAATGATAATTATTAATAGTCATTTTTAATAGAATAACCTGTAAATATAGGTTTATATTCAAAAAAATAATTTGTCAAATTTTGTAATTGCCAACAATTGGCATTGATAGTATAATAACATTCTAGTGGAAAGTAAAAAAAACATTGTGCATGCATTAAACCACATATATCATTACTATGTAGTTACTTATAATCTATAATAGTCTAAGATTTCGGCATTAAAAAAAATGTACTAAATAATGTTTTAGAGGCAGATAACAATGTTGTAAATTTATGAGAACAATGTTTGCCACCATAGTCCTGCTCCTACTAAAATTAATTTATTGCTTCTCATGTTAATTGCACATAGCAAGTACAAAACTTTTGAATATGATGTTTTACACCTTGTTATAATAGGCAGCGACCCTTATAACTGCTACAACTACTTGTAAACAGGTAGGTAGACTAAACATATTTCCCTTGTCTCTTAATTAAAAATATTAACACGTATGTAAAGTTTACAAAATTTTAAATATATTTATAAGTAGTAATCATGAAATTACTTGCAATATATATAAAAAAAATTAGTTATTAGTGTTAATAGAAACAAGCCTATGGCTGATGTTCTCATAAATTTATAATGTTATCTGCCTTTAAAACATAATTTGATTCAATTAACATATGAGAGTACATTTTCATAATGCCGGATCATATAAATCATCTAGCGATTTTTTAAGTAAATATTCTAATCAGTAACAAAATATCACATATCAGTATATACAGTATTAATTTTAAAATTTCTGACTGATCCTTTAGTAGTGTAATAATATTCTAATTGATAAAGTATTACACATTATTGTTTTGTATTTTATTAAATATTTGTTCATTACAACAAATCTTGACATAAATTTAAATTACTATGTTAAATTCCAAATCTTAAGAGGCCAAAATTTTCCCACAAAATCTACCACAAGAAAGTGCAGACTGTGTAATAGAGTCAGGGCTCGCCTCACTCGCCTAATAAAAAATTAACAGCTGGCTCAGAAATGTAAATCAGTAAAAAAAATGGCACCTAATTATTGAAAAAAAAATCATATACCTTACACCCAGTATAATATGTATATAGAGAACATAACTGACATCTATAATTGAAAATATGCATGCTATTCTTTAGTTAAATTATTCAAAAGTGACTCTGCAAACAATTTATTAATAGACTCGTGGGCTGGAGCACCAGTGGGAAATCGCCAGTCGCAGAGATCTTGTAACGAAAGAGTGTGGATAGGCGAGAATAGAACCTATTGCAATAGCAAAGAAAAATTATCTTGTTGATTATGGAAGTTTAGTCAGCTAACATAAGGGGATTATAATAAATCGAGTGAACACAGAATAAATTGAACAAACAATTATTTTCAGGAGTATGTGATGTGAATACTGCAACTGAGGATTACCTGGAATTATGAATAGAATCATCACATTCGTTTGACATGGTCTTGGGGAAGTCACACCTGCAAACAAAAGGTATGGCCCATGACATTTTAAACTCGAAATCATGGGAACCATATAGAATTTAAATTTTGTAATTTATTAGATTGAACAGAAACATACTATCATTTTTAATACAGTCTGTTTTATTGTTTTTAAGGCAGAATATAGAATAATTGGAAACAGCTTTGAAATTGGACATCATGAGACAAAAAGCAGAGAAATACTGACACTTGATCATATAGGCCAATTTAAGATGGAGCATGATTTTTTACTACTAAAATCATACTGATAGAACAACCAAAATGTGAAAAGAAATGTTTTACCAACTTATTTCGTTTTTAATTGCAATAAAACCTTTCATTAGTTTTAGTAGAAGGATTAACTAAAATACTTGCAAACATTTAAAATGGAGAAATAATATATAACAATATAATACAAGCAAACAGTATCTAAAGACTGGCTTTGAATGGAAATTGTCAAGTATTAAAAAAAAAGTGATCATGAAAATTTAAAGTATTTCTCAGTATGTATATAGTTATTTTGATTTTCTCTTGGTAATCATTTTTGAAAATTTTTAAAAAGTTTTTTGGGAGATTGAAGAGACATTCTATAACATTTTTTACACTTTACAGGACTTATGTATCGTCATTATTATGTTAGTATTAAGAAATCTTATTTTAATTTTGTGTATATGACATGATAACCTGAGAATAAAAACTAGTGTTTTTTAAGCCATGCATAAGTTTAGTCTTTTTTTAAATTTAACTATTTATAACATTTTTCTTAAGAGTAACCTGGGATATATGTTTTTTCTTATAAAGGATTGAATACCTGAAAAATGTGCTAATAATGTACTGTGTTACAAAAATAATAAATACAATTATGATTATAACAATGATTACGTTGATTCAATTATAAATAAATGAAATGGCAGATAAACAGTACATTGCATACCCGCCTCTATGTAAAAAAAGTGCAGCTTTTCTTATGTTTAAAAGCATGCCTTATCCACAGAGTTTCATAGACGTCGATGTCAGTATTGTATGTGTCAAATAGCATGACTAGGTTATTTTATTTATGTTAAAATAGTGTATCACATTATAGAGTTGATTTCCAGTTAAAAGAAATATCTAAACCTGAAGTAAAGGAAGCTTTAAATGTTGTTTTGTCTTTACAGAAAAACGCAATTTCGTCTTTATTTCACTCATCAGAGTGTGATAATATTATAAAACAACATTTTCTGCAATAATTTCAAGAAAATGGAGAAGTTGAGGTTTGATTTTGCTGTGAAAACTTCAGTAGATGGAAAATCAAATATTGTTTGCATAACCTCTATAGGTACACCAGATGGGCATATTTTGCTATACCGGTCGAATATCAACCTGCAAGTTTACATCAAGCAGTTACAAGTACTTCAAGTTACATCAAGGTAAAGAAAACATTAAATAAAAGGCACCAAACAAGAAAAAATTGGATAGCTTTAACGGATGAGATATCAAAGACATATTTGGATGAAGCACAAAACTTACAATTTAACGATTATTACCTGGAAGAAATCATGGAAAACACGAATGATTGTAAATCTTTACCCATCAGTTCAAATCAAAATTTGGAAAAACTATTAGAGAAATTACTCGAGAAAAACAAAGTAAATCTGAAACTCAGAATTTAGGGAAAATTTCAAAGGATTTTATGATTGACAAATTCACGGGTAGAAATGCAAACGCTAACCAATGGATAAAAGGTTTCAACAAAGAATGTGAACGTTTTCATATCGACGAGGACAAAAAGAAAATTGAAATTCTAAAAACCTTTTTGGAATATGCCAGTATGGATTGGTACTATTGTATGTTGATAAAATTTACAGTTGAATCAGAGTGGAATAAATGGGAAAAAAACTTCTGTGACACATTTGCAAACAAAGGTTGGTCACCCATCAGATATGCTCTTGCCTTTAAATATCAAACGGGTTCACTGCTAGATTATGCATTAAAAAAAGTTATTATTAGAAGTGAGGAAGTCGATAGATACTGGGACACTTATAGACCTTATCGCATTGGGCCTGCCTAATTATCTGACTGATAAGATTGACCGAGAGACTTTACAAGAAACCGAAGACCCTACAATGAGTTAGGAGATTGCAACATCTTGTTGGAAGAATAAGTATGAAAAAACTACACATACTCTGATACGAAAAACAAAAAAATGAAGAAAAAAACCATGTCAAATCTGCATCACTGAAAAAAAAGGAAAACGTTTCCATCCTGAAGAGAATTGTTGGTTCAAACAGAAAAATCAAAGCAGAGTCGTGAAAAGTGTTAATAACTCTGAATTAGAAATTGAATTAAATAATGAGAATCCAAAAAACTAGAGATACCACCATTAATAAAAGTAAATTTGCTATTGAACGACACATTACAAGTCTCTGGAATTTATGATTCGGGTTCAAATGTGTCGTTAATTAATGCTAAATTATTAAAATTTCAAGAAAAAAAACTTTCAAATAATAAACAAACAGCAAACTTGAAAACTATTAATGGTGAGAGAAAAACAAAAGGAACGGTATCATTAAAAATAAAAATGTATAATATTGAAAAAAATATGGATATATTCGTAATAGATAATGAAAATTTCCATTATGATTTTCTAATCGGTTTGGACTGCATCAAGAATTTTAAACTAATTCAAAATGAAGACTTGGCTATTATACAATGTAATCCTAGAAGAGAAAAAGCTCCTCAATGAAGAAGATATGCAGACTAGGGACTTAAATAGTAATACTTCTAATTTAACAGATGTCAAAACACCGAATGTACTAGATGACAGAAGAAATAAAGATGTTTCTTCATACTCTGACGTATCAAAACAAGATATTAACAGATGTGAAGTGAACTTTAACGAACATATAAATTTGGATGAATTTGAAATTGTAGTAGATCACCTGGATTTACATCAACAGGCAGAAATTGATACATTATTAAGAAAATACAAATCCGTCTTTGCTAAGGATAAATACGACGTCGGCACTGTACGAGATTATGAAGCTCATATAGATTTGATGGTAGATAAATATTGCGCCAAACGTCCGTACAGATGCACCGTTAATGATAGGAAAGAAATCGAAGATCAGGTATCACAATTATTGAAGATGAAGTTGATTGAGGAATCCTATAGTCCATTTGCTGCTCCGGTTACCCTGGCCTATAAAAAGATGATAAAAAGATTATGTATAGACTTCAGAGAATTGAACAAAATTGTTGTACCACAATCACAGCCATTTCCCTTAATCGAGGATTTGATGATAAAACTGTTGATTGTAAATATTTTTCTACTTTCGACATAAATTCAGCATTTTGGTCGATTCCTTTAAAAGTACAAGATAGGTATAAAACTGCGTTTGTTACACAAGAAGGCCATTTTCAATGGACTTGCCTTCCATTTGGCTTAAAAACGGCTCCGGCCATATTCCAAAGAATATTGAGTAACATAATCAGAAAACACAAACTCTCTGATTTCGCAGTGAATTTTATTGACGACATTTTGATTTTTTCTAAAACATTTGAAGAACACATGCAACATTTGTCTAGATTACTTGAGGCAATTCTATCAGAAGGATTTAGATTGAAATTTTCGAAATGTAATTTTGCAAACAATTATGCCAAGTATTTGGGCCACATAATAGAAAATAATTCAGTAAGACCTCTTAAAGATTATTTAACTGCTGTGAAAACTTCCGATCCCAGAAACAAGAAAAATATACGCCAATTCCTCGGTAAAGTAAACTTTCATCATAAATTTATACCACACAGTGCTATCATCTTAGACCCCTTACACAATTTATTACGGAAAGATGTAAAATTTATATGGTCGAAAGAATGCCAGGAATCATTTGACAGAATCAAACAATTATTATGTTCCAAACCAATTTTAAGAATATTTGATCCTGCACAACCCATAAAAATATATACAGATGCTAGCATTAAAGGAGTAGGAGCCATATTAAACAAGAAGATAAAACCGGCGTCAGTAAACCTGTCGCGTACTTCTCAAAAAGTTGACAGAAAGTCAAAAAAAAAGAAGGCGATATATCTAGAATGTCTGGCAATAAAAGAATCCTTAAAATATTGGCAGCACTGGCTTATGGGAAAGGAATTTGTGATATATTCAGATCATAAGCCATTGGAAAATTTAAACATTAAAGCTAGAACTGATGAAGAACTTGGAGATTTAATGCATTACTTATCTCAATACAATTTCAAGGTAAAATATAACCGGGACAATCAAATCAGGAAGCAGACTGCCTCAGTAGGAATCCAGTCTTAGAACCCGATGAAAACACTGATGATTTTTAAGAGTTGTGAATTTAATAAACCTGAAGGATATTAAAGATGACCAACGTACAAATGTAGATCTGCAGAATAGTAGAAGCAAATTTATACTGGAAAATGAAATTTACTACAAAACGAATAAAAAGAAATAAAATCATACTGTCAGAATCGTTTAGCAAAAACTAATTAAAGAGGTCCATAATACTTACTGTCATATTGGAAGAACGCAGATGATAAATAAATTAATGCCGTTCTACACAGCAAAGAATATCATCACGAATATTAAGCAAGTTTGTGATAAATGTGACATTTGCATAAAGAACAAATCAAGAAGGAAATCGAAATTTGGCTTAATGTCACATTTAGGTCCAGCAACACGTCCGTTTGAAATTGTATCAATTGATACAATCGGAGGTTTCGGAGGATCACGGTCTACAAAAAAATATTTACATCTTCTGGTGGATCATTTTACAAGATACGCTTATATTTTGACATCAAAAAATCAAAGCTCCAGTGATTTTATTAAGCTGATGAATAATGTGACACAAAATTATAATATTGATTTGGTATTGACGGACCAGTATCGGGCATAAATTCCAAGGAATTTAAAGATTTTCTCAAGAATAAAAATATAACAATAGTGTTCACCGCTGTGGATGCACCATTTTCAAATGGGCTTAATGAAAGGCTAAATCAAACTTTAGTCAATAGGATAAGGTGTAAAATAAACGAAGGTGACAAAAGACTGCATGGACAACTGTCGCACAGAAATGTGTTGCGAAATATAACGAAACGGAACATACTGTAACAAAATTTACTCCAAAATACCTTTTGGAAGGCGAAACTGTGGATATTCTGCCACTTGAATTGAAATCAAGATGCACTAAAGAAGATTTAAAAGAGATAGGCAGTCAGCCTTTGAAAACTCAATAAGATCTCACAACTATAATAAAAATATATGATCTACATAGGGAAGAATACAAATTTGAAGTCGGAGATAGAGTCTATGTCGAAAACGGCAATCGGCTCAATAGAAAGAAACTGGACGAATTAAGAATTGGTCCATACAAAATCTTAAGGAAGATATCTAGTTCAATTTTTGAAGTTGATACTGGACACAAAAAGGCAGAATCAAATCTATACCATATTACAAAGCTATTTCCTGTGATGGCTGCCACTTAATGGAACAATTCTTTGGAATTGTTCTCTCTGAGGGTGGGAGATGTAAAGAAAACCTGGTCGCTTTTCTTAACCATTTTAAACTTGACGCCTTATCCACAGAGCTTCATAGACGTCGATGTCAGCAAGTGTCATGTGTCAAATAGCATGACTATTAAGGTTATTTTATTTATGTTAAATAGTGTATAAGTAAAGAGTTGTTTCCAGTTAAAAGAAATATCTAAACCTGAAGTTAAGGCTTTAAATGTTGTTTTTTTTGTCTTTACAGAAAAACGCAATTTCGTCTTTATTTCACTCATCAGAGGTGATAATATTATATCTATATATCTGTAAATCAATATTCACCTATTAGACTATAGTTCATGGCATAAATCACACTGTGAAATGACCCAATGTGAATTACATTTAGAAGGCTGCTACTATATCAGAAAATAACTCAGCTCTATGCCATTAATTTTGAGGGGTACAGGTGAGTACATAAAAAAAATGATTTTCCAGGTGCAAATGAGGAATCAAGATTAATTATTTTATACAGCTTTCTTCTAGTTGATAGATCATTAGTGCCATACAGAAGTAGTAGTACCAGAACTCAGTACAAATTTTTACTTCGCCCATAATTGTAAAAGCAATGTGGGTAATTTATTAGTGTATGGCGTTTGTGTATTTACTTTTCTATATACTCATACATATACATTATCTATTAATACCATACATATTTTTAGTATAGGGGGGTGATTTTTGGGCCATGTGGAAATTGTCAAATGGGACAGTTATCAAATGTGGAAGTCTAATATGCAAAATGATCGACAAATGTCAAGTGATTGCTAAAGGCTCATTCATCTATAGAAATTTTTTACACGACTCTCAAATGTCAGATGGTAAAAAAATATAAATGAGTTGTGTAAATACATCAAATAACGTTTTGCTTTTTTTTTTCTATTATATTTTAGTTTACCCAAAAAAGCGAGTTTAAATCTGTTTACCACATTTTTATCCTTGCTATAATTATATACAGTTAAATTATAATGTCATTAAAATAATGTTCCGGTGATCTACAAGGATTGAAAACCTCTATATATAGTTTAGAATCATAAAATTATTTGTAATCTAAAAATGTAAGAAACCATGGAAGAAGAAAAAGTATAAAAAAAAAAGATTGCTGATATTTAGAACTTAGCTTAGAATCAAATGACAAAACAGTAAAATATAAAAGAAGAATAAAAAAAAATAACTGAAAATTTGGGATATAGGTCAGAATTAGATAATTTCCAGAATATGTGATTGTTGAAGTTTTGAGCATATTTTAGAATTGGATAACAATGCAAAAAATGTGGTAGAAGAAGAATAAGAATGAAAAGACTTGTATTTACTGTACAATTTAAATTATTATCTGAGGCAAGTAAATGTAAACTAATTCCAAAATTTACACACATACAATACTAATAAAAACCAGCAAATAATAATAGACATAAATAAATATCATGTTTTTAAATCTAATGTACTAAACATTTAAAATAGTTACCATTATAAATCAGGAATTATTAATCGATATGATTATACTTGTGATATTTAAAATGGTAAAGCTTCAAATTTCTTAATCTGAAATAAAAAGATTGTGGGAGGGTATGTATGACCAGTGAGTTGACTATTAATCATGTTTTCATTAAAGTAAGGTTTTACTCATCATATTGATCTAAATTTAACATGCAACAATCGGTGTCGTTTGCTAGAATGCACATGTTTTGTGCGAGATGAAAGCCGTTTGTCAATTGTCACACCTTGGAAATTTAGAATACGAAATTAGTGATTTTGTTTGACATTTTTCGTTTCATGTGGAAATTGTCTCATGTCACATTTTCCATATGGCTTTCAGGATAAAACCAGGGTCAATCCTTATTGCTAATTAGTATTAGGGATAATTATTTGAAACAACATAAAAATTTAATGATCTCGAAAGTACTTCATGAATAGATAATAACGGGATGATAAAAAAATCAATGGATACAGTCTGATGCTGCAGCTACATATCTATCATCTACATCCTAAATTTAATTACAACACTCGATAGCTAAAGGATCGAAGAATTTAGTGAGGCATCGTGCAAAGTGGAGGGAGAAGAGGTTTTGAAGTCGTTTTGCTACGTCACAAAATTTCTTTTTACTATAAATTTTGACTTGGAAAAGCTGCAATGAGTTTCAATCGTTAGCTCTGTCCAAAATCTAGTGAATGCATGTATAAAATATTATTGAGAAAAATTGGGTGCGTGTACTTATGTACGCGTGAGAATATACTTGTTCGGGAAGATATACAAACGAGCCCAAACTCGATGGGGTTGCGTTGTTTAATTACGGAGTTCCTATGGCCACCTTCCAGCTCCATCATCAGACTCTGGTTACCATATAGTACCAAAGTACTCGGCAAGACGAATCAAACGAGCCCAAACTCGATGGGGTTGCGTCGTTTAATTACGGAGTTCCTATGGCCACCTTCCAGCTCCATCATCAGACTCTGGTTACCATATACACCAAAGTACTCGTCAAGACGAATCAAACGAGCCCAAACTCGATGGGGTTGCGTCGTTTAATTACGGAGTTCCTATGGCCACCTTCCAGCTCCATCATCAGACTCTGGTTACCATATAGTACCAAAGTACTCGTCAAGACGAATCAAACGAGCCCAAACTCGATGGGGTTGCGTCGTTTAATTACGGAGTTCCTATGGCCACCTTCCAGCTCCATCATCAGACTCTGGTTACCATATAGTACCAAAGTACTCAGCAAGACGAATCAAACGAGCCCAAACTCGATGGGGTTGCGTCGTTTAATTACGGAGTTCCTATGGCCACCTTCCAGCTCCATCATCAGACTCTGGTTACCATATAGTACCAAAGTACTCGTCAAGACGAATCAAACGAGCCCAAACTCGATGGGGTTGCGTCGTTTAATTACGGAGTTCCTATGGCCACCTTCCAGCTCCATCATCAGACTCTGGTTACCATATAGTACCAAAGTACTCGTCAAGACGAATCAAACGAGCCCAAACTCGATGGGGTTGCGTCGTTTAATTACGGAGTTCCTATGGCCACCTTCCAGCTCCATCATCAGACTCTGGTTACCATATAGTACCAAAGTACTCGTCAAGACGAATCAAACGAGCCCAAACTCGATGGGGTTGCGTCGTTTAATTACGGAGTTCCTATGGCCACCTTCCAGCTCCATCATCAGACTCTGGTTACCATATAGCACCAAAGTACTCGGCAAGACGAATCAAACGAGCCCAAACTCGATGGGGTTGCGTCGTTTAATTACGGAGTTCCTATGGCCACCTTCCAGCTCCATCATCAGACTCTGGTTACCATATAGCACCAAAGTACTCGTCAAGACGAATCAAACGAGCCCAAACTCGATGGGGTTGCGTCGTTTAATTACGGAGTTCCTATGGCCACCTTCCAGCTCCATCATCAGACTCTGGTTACCATATAGTACCAAAGTACTCGTCAAGACGAATCAAACGAGCCCAAACTCGATGGGGTTGCGTCGTTTAATTACGGAGTTCCTATGGCCACCTTCCAGCTCCATCATCAGACTCTGGTTACCATATAGCACCAAAGTACTCGGCAAGACGAATCAAACGAGCCCAAACTCGATGGGGTTGCGTCGTTTAATTACGGAGTTCCATGGCCACCTTCCAGCTCCATCATCAGACTCTGGTTACCATATAGTACCAAAGTACTCGTCAAGACGAATCAAACGAGCCCAAACTCGATGGGGTTGCGTCGTTTAATTACGGAGTTCCTATGGCCACCTTCCAGCTCCATCATCAGACTCTGGTTACCATATAGTACCAAAGTACTCGTCAAGACGAATCAAACGAGCCCAAACTCGATGGGGTTGCGTCGTTTAATTACGGAGTTCCTATGGCCACCTTCCAGCTCCATCGTCAGACTCTGGTTACCAGATAGAACCAAAGCACTCGTCAAGACGAATCAAACGAGCCCACACTCAATGGGGTTGCGTCGTTTAATTACGGAGTTCCTATGGCCACCTTCCAGCTCATCATCAGACTCTGGTTACCATATAGTACCAAAGTACTCGTCAAGACGAATCAAACGAGCCCAAACTCGATGGGGTTGCGTCGTTTAATTACGGAGTTCCTATGGCCACCTTCCAGCTCCATCATCAGACTCTGGTTACCATATAGCACCAAAACGCACTCGTCAAGACGAATCAAACGAGCCCAAACTCAATGGGGTTGCGTCGTTTAATTACGGAGTTCCTAGTGGCGAGTTGCGTCAATGGGGATAGCATAAAAACCTCCGCGAAAGAATACATGTACTTACCAATATTCATAATGATTGGTCAAATTTTCTAAGTTTATCAATTATATATACATATATATCCATATACAATGAAAATTGGTTGTCTTTGTGTGCCAATCACGTAAAAACTACTAAACGTATAACATGGGACTGGGACCATTATATGCGGAATGATTTGTAGATGGTTCTAGGCTACTCATTTTTCGAATTCCGTAAATCCTTCGCCATTTTATTTATAAATAAAAATTACCCAGCGAAGCGGGCGGGACAGCTAGTATATATATATATATATATATATATATATATATATATATATATATATATATATATATATATATATATATATAGATGTAATATTTGATTTAAAATGAATGGCATTGTTATTTCTAATTATTATTCAATAATGTAATCATGATTTTTCAAATGCTGTTCAATAATTAATGACCAGGGGTACACCTCAAAAGTTGCGGAAGGGTTTGTCACCTGTAAAAAATGGTTTAAATTAAATGTACAGCATCTGCTTTTTTTTGTTCATTCATATGTACATGTAAATTATGAATAATATTTGAGAATATTAGCCCTCGTGTTAATCCAGGAGCATGTTAAAAATCTTATAACTATAGAAAATTTCATATTTTTGTTTTTACTAATATTTTTATTTGGTACCATTCATAATAAACGGCTATTTATAAGGTATAACATTAAAAATAAGTTTCTATACTTAACTATTTGATCTTGATAACTCGGCACATCGTAAAATGTAGAATATTATTTATTTATTCAAATATTAACTATAGATTTTGGACGAAATAATTACTAAACACTGTAGTATGTGCTAAATAATATTTTGGACAAAATTCCATATATTTTGTAATGATCTTATATTATATCGGCCTTAGAAAAGGGTTACGACCTTCCACCTTTTCACCCCTGTACTGAAAATATGTATAATATTAATGGGTAATTATTTTACAACTATAGTAAATCACTAAGAATGTATAGTAATAATTTACCTATATTACTTCTACATTTATTGGCAAATTAAAATTTGTACTGACTTCTGGTACCACTACTTTTGTATGGCATTAGGTTTTCGACATTTTTCTCAAACAATCTATCAACTAGAAGAAAGCTGTATAAAATAATTAATCCTGATTCCTCATTTGCACCTGGCTAATTAAATTTTCCCATATGTGTACTCTCACCTGTGCCACCCAAAACTGATGTTTTAGGGCTAACAGTTATTTTATGATATAGTAGCATCCTTCTAAATGTAATTCATGATGGGTCATTTCACTGGGTAATTTTAGCCATGAGCATGTAGTCTAATGTCACATAACTCAATACCACTTGGTTGAGTTTGAAGTTGTAGGTTAAGTATATGTTACTTGTGAGGATCGAAATAGTTTGATTATTTTCAGATAAGTGGCAATGTGTAGTGTAAAATTGGCATAATATACCATATAATACCATGAAAATGGCATTTGATTGAAATTCTATATATATGTCATGCAAAATTATTTAGTTTAATAATTATTATGTTATGAATGCTTTACTTTCTATTATAATTTTTATTCATTTCAATTTCATTGTGGTGATTCATTTCTTTTTTCTCTATTTTCTAGTTGAAACACAATATTTGACAAATGATGGAAATGATTCCGTTTTTCCTACCTATCTGGTTTGCTGTGAAGAAAGCCAACTCAATCTGCAGAATCCTTCCAAATATGGTTGGTTGATTACATTTATTTTTTTTGTTAACATTTTTTGTCATCTGTTGGTTAAAATTGTTTATCTAGAAATTGACATTTCCTCCAAGTCTAGAATTCCATAGTCAACAAGAAATCCATTTGTCTATCTATCTGTCCGTGACTTAGTTTAGTTTAACTACTCAAACTCTTAGTACTAGAAAGTCATAATTTGGTGTGGTAGAATAAAACTTGAAAAAAATTTTTAGATTACCTCCCGATATGTAAAATGGTAAATATTTTTTTCTCGTCTATCTCATAGTTTTGGTTTAGAAATCCGTTTGCATAATAATATAAGCTATGGTTACTCTTAGATATGTAGAAAACTTCACACCAGTAATATATATAACGGTGTTACAAGGAAAACAATCACAGCTCGTAGTTTTTTAAGTTAACGAAAAGTAATCAATCAACTTATACAATGTATTTTGAGAACTAAAAAGCAAAATTTTTATTAAAAATTACTTAAATGACCTTGTTGCTGTGTAAAACAAGTAATAAATATAACTATGAATCATGTAAGATTATGAAAATATAGATTAATAACAACTTTAACACCGGTTTATGGGCCCATTTTAGGGTTCCAAGCTAAAATTGCAAAAACGGAACCCTTATAGTTTCGTCATGTCCATCCGTTCATCCATCCATGTTACATGCATTTTATTCAGAAACTACAAGACTTATATTGATAAAATTTAGCGTGTAAATGTCTTGCACAAGCCGCTTCTTAGTTTGGTAGTTAAATAACAAAAATAAATATTGCTAGGGGGGCAAACCATAGATGTAACAGAAGCTGACTACGTGAATAATTTCAGAAATAATTGCTCCAAAAGTTGCCATAATTGTGTCCCCACCTATTCATTAAGTGCCATGAAGATACTCTTTTGCTGATAATCTTTAATTTTCACTAGTTTAATAGTAATAGTCGACATACCTACTTGTTTTTCTAGTTATAGGCGACTAAAGTGCTTATAACTACTCAGTGCAGGAAAAAGTGTAACATCTTACTTTTTTCATCTGTAGTATATTTCTTTGCAATAATGGCTTCGGAACCCTGTAATGAGTATGATCCGACATGCTTTTGGCCAATTTTTAGATAGTATTAGCCATTAAACTGTGAACTCAAGTAACAGGTTCATAGTATCAAAGAAAAGGGCTCTTCTGGGCTGGCATATTGTGACAGTCAATTATAAAACTTTATGTGTGACCCAGTTTTTATTTATACTTTTTATATTTTAATGACATAGTTCTTACATTTTAAATTTATTGTCTTTTCTAATTTATATGTTAGCTTATTTATTAATTTCTACAGTTTTTTTCCATTAATGTGATGTTTTTCTTCTCTTTTTTTCATTATTACTATTTTTCTTGCTTTATAAAGGCTTTAGAATGACTTCCCATCAGTTGTATTCCCAGTGGAAGATAAGAAGAGGATCTTCAAGAAAAGCACGTACTCTTTCTGAAAGACCGGCAGTTTGACTCCTGTGAGGTTGCAAGTGTTTATGGGCGGCGGCGACCATTAACTTCCTGGTGGCCTGCATGCTCGTTTGTCACTTAAAAATTCCATTTTCGTTGTCCAACATTTCCCCATTATCACATGCGATGGAAAAACTTGGGAAATTCCTTCAGTAAATTTGTTTTGATTGAAGAGATAGACATGTCACATGTAGCGTCATAGAGCTTTGCGATATAAGGCAATTACAATAAAAATATTTATATGTCTGTTAAAAAAATCAGAAATAAAATTAATACAACATAAACTCCTTGCAATGAGGATTGTGGCTCAGTAGCGGGATGCATTGTCTTCGAACCGGGAGTTACTGGATTCAAGTTCCTAATCACGAACGAATTGACCAATGAATTTTTAACTTGAGTCATACTAAACCACTCGCTCCATGCGGCTTAATATACTCTATGTTAACCGTCGGTGTTGGATGTTGAATTACTTCGGTGACAGCGATCATTAGCGGCCCCCGACTCGCACCAGACGGCGTGAGAGTGTCGAAGTCTGAGCCCTTCAATCTGAAATGAAGAGGGATTGTGGGAGGGTATGATTTGAATTGGCAAGGAGGACTATTGAAAGCTGACTTCCTTATCAGTACCTTTACTCTGTCATACCTGTAGTTGAATCCAACTATAAGATATTTATTTAGTGTTATAATTTTATTTATTGTTATGTTTTGTTATAAACTTGAAGAACCTGAAGAAGAATATATATATATATATATATATATATATATGTGTGTATGTATATATTATTTCTAAATTTGCCATCTATTAACTGCAAAAAAAATTAATCTGTTGAGCTTATTATTGTTACCTAATTATTTTAATTAAATACCATAGTTTTATTCTATGAGATTTATAGAGTGTTTACATTTTATATTCTTTTTTATATTACCTTACATATACATTTCATTATGGATGCCTGTTGCATTTACATGGCGCTCACATAATCAGAATCTGGATCAGTATTGGCAATGAGATCAAGAATAATGCTAGTATAACATCGACCTAAAAGCTCAAGTAATTAATTTTGTAATGACTTGATTAAAATTGCAGATGAAAGCTAAATATCATTGTTTAATGCTGATTCATGTATATGTCTTTATTTGCCAACAATTGAAAAGAAGTAGTAATATTAAATAACAAAAACTGCCATACACACTTTCTTTCATTTTAAAATTTGTTACATTAAATTCTTCTAAACCTATATATACATATAAAGCAATGTAATCACTTCAATTCTCTTATAAAAAGATAACCAAATTAACAATGTGTAATATATTTCGCATTAATAAGTGCTAGAAAACCTATAGAAATATTTAATTTGTTTATTTTTTTAGAAGATTTTGTGCAGAACAAAAGTACTGTGACAAGATATGTTTGTCATTGATGTGTCAAATAAATGTAATCTTAAAACATCAATATTTTATTATTTTTCAGTAAAATATGTCAATCTTGTCTGTGAGTTTATTTTATTTTATTAAGAATTTGTGCTGGTTTTAGGTGAATAGATATTTACCACCTTACTGTTTATTTTTAATATACTACATATAAACAAAACTACAACAGAAACATACAAGGAATACAAATTCAGTTTCTTCCTAAATCCTGGAGCTGGTGGCCACTACATTGCTTACAGGTCGTACTAAGGTTTCTTGCATTAAATTGCACACAAAATAGCAAAACTTTTATGAATTACTTAAGAAATTAATTATTAAATGACAGAACCATTTAGTACAATATCGGCAGTTTTGCAATCTTTTGTTTTCCCAATCTCAACAATAACAGTTTAAAAACAGTTGTTTGCAAAAAAGTCACAAATATGTTATACATATCTCGATATGTTTGCCATCATATTAGCAATGCTATTCTAGTATTAATTGTATTTGTAACAATAATAGGCACCAAATAACTTTGACGTTGTAAAATTAGACACATTTCCATGTGGCATCAAGGTGGACAAGATTTCCACAAGAATTGATATTTTCTTTACTGGAACACCATTGCCAATTTCACAGCAGTAAAGAGATTTGTCGAGAACAGTAATAATATTAGATATTTATCCGCTTCTGTGAATAATACATCAAATAACAAATAATGGTAAATTAAACCTTAGAGAGTATTAAAAAGTACCCTGCTTAGCTATCATTCTGACCAGTAATAGGACAGTAGAACACATTTTTTGTTGGGACCTATAATTGATAGTCAAAGGCTTTATTTTACGAGGTTTGTTGGTTAGTGAGTTATGAGACGGTATCTGTCATGTGGTAATGCTTCAAAATTAATTAGTAATGTTTTGATAAAGTTCATATATACAGTATATCTAGCTCAGCAACCCAATTGTATTAACCATTATCGGTTCTTATAAATATTTTTGTGAAATTTGTGATAATTGACATTAATTTAGTAATCTCTAAATCTACAGTAATCTACCTACGACATTGTGAAAATGATTGAATAAAAGAAATTCATTAATGAAGCCGAAGACGTCAGCCATGTCAATTCACTGAACTGGTACTCGAGAAATATTCATGATCCATTTTGAGGGACGATACGATGACCGCCAAACTTCTCCGTGCACGTTATATGTTCAGACTACACAACACCTGGCCTCGACAATTGAGCAACATCGTCACTGGTGATGTACAAAATAGCAAAACTACGGGCTGACGGGTACATTAAGATTAGTATTTATGTGTGAAATGGTGGAGAACTCCACTATGTTTTAGTGAATGCCATTGAATAGACTATCCCATAGGAACTTACCAGTTCGCGAGCTTTCAGTGTTCAATAACCCATTCCCGCTGATGAATTGTCTCTCATTCAGCTATGTTTACTTATTTTAGAAATATTGTGTGCCAATATAAATGTGTAAAATAAATTGTTTTCACTTACACTCTCGGAGCATGTGCGAATTTAAATTGCTTTTTAATATGAATACATGTGATAATTTTAATGTTGCTTTTCATGGGAGCATGTCGAATCCGGAATTTAATGTGGTCGTGTTTTTCTTTTATTTCTACAATCATTATATGTAATTGTGTAGCACATTTATTTCAAAAAGCTAGCATATTATACTAGCATCGACAACAGTGACTTTCTTTTTTGTTGGAATTTCCTAGATTTTTCACTTATTCATTAGCTGTCGCGGTCATACTTTTGTACTGCTAAACAGAGCGACAACAACTAATCTGCATATAAAGTCTCCGTTGTGAGAAGCTATAAATTGTGTAGACGAACATTCAGAGATTCACAACATTTTTCGAATAAAAAGTACTATTTCTATGCCAACTTTTATTTGAATATAGGGATATAATCATGTTTATTGATTTATGTATGTAAGAATGGTTTTAAATTATCCTGTTACCTGTCGTTTCGCCCGTGTGTTATACATAATTGATTACCAATATTATTTTCAAAAAATATATTTGCTGAAAAGATTATCAATTGTGTATATTGAAGGAGTATGTACCTCAAAAGCATAAACAACAGCTCTTTATATGCTAACATGTAATCCAACTAACTGAAATTGCTCATTGTTTTGTATTACCTGTATCTGAATATAAATTGATTGAATTTGGTTAACTCGTGATTGTCACTACATATTTCAGTAGAAATTGTAGTTGATTAACTTAATTACAGCTTCTCATAACAAGAATTAGATGACAAATTTTGATCTACAAACTGAACATAGAACATGTTTTATTACACTTTATTAAGAATTAACTAGATGTTGGTTACTCTACTATAGAAAACAAGCGGTTTCAATTCATTTTATTTGAAGTATAATAGAATGTATATCTAATTCCTACATATCAAGTCAATATAAATTTTTCTGATATGGAAATTGTCTATACTAGTTAAGTTTTACTCTAAAATGATATGTATATTTTTCCTTACAAAAAAAAAAAAAAAAAAGAAATGTTTTATATTGAATTTAAAATGTTGTGCACTCTTATTAAAATATAAAATGTAATTAGCGCCTGTTTATGAATATAAAAAGAAAAAGGCCTACAAAAAATCCTGGCTCAACATACATAGCACTGTTATGTTTTTATGTATTTCACTAGTTTTTGTGATTCGCCAATGAGAAAAGAATAATTCCAATTATATTACAGTGTATGAGATTTATTTATGATTTCAGAAATGTTTCGTGCTATCAAAAAAATTATTAAAAATTACTTACCTTGATCCATATTTAATATGTAATTCAGTTTATAATTTGGGGTTAAAAACTTCCAAGGCTTTTCAGATTATAAATTACAATAAAAACTTTTTAATCAACAAATAAAATGATATATATTTTAAATGATACCATCATCTGGTATCATTTAAAGTAAAATCATTTTTATTAAATGAACCGTTATTCTACATATTTACATTTAGAATGGTTTCATTATGTTTTTCTTTTTTGTTCATAACTTAGAATTCACCAAAACAGATATTTGAGTGGCTATGCGAAGGCCTAGCAGGTGATGAGTGACCGTGGGTATAAGGACAACGATGGCCTTAACTGATGCAAAGAAAAAAACAACACATATGTACTCTTCGCTTGCAGTAGGAGTAAAACCTTCAGAAATATAGACTGAGAGAGAATGATACAAATGCATTATCAGGAGTGTGATAATTATAGGGTTCGTCTATTATTATATTGCTATTTATTTTAAAAGTTATTTTTCATTTTATTATTCAGACTCCATGTTTTCAACTACAGCTAATGAAAATTAGCAGATGCACAAGCACAAATGTGTCTTTCTCTCGCATTCTATCTGATTCTCTCACAGACTAAATCCTATAGATCTTCGTCACTTCATCAAAATCTTTTTCACTTTTTAGTATCAGTTTCTTGTTTCGTCAAATTTCAAATCACAACAGAACTAAAGAAATTTTCATCAAGAAAAAGATATGTCTAATCTACAATGATTTGAATTATATACAGTTTTTTGTCTGAAGTAAAATAAAATTAATTAAAAGGTTTATTTTTTTATTTTCATTTATAAATTCACGCCTATTTCTCAGAAGGATATGCAGATACCACAAATCTCAACATGGTATGTTTATTGCATAAACTCTTGTTTCACTGACATTTATCAATCCTTTCGTCCTAGTGTCAATTTTAGGTATTTGAAATTTGGACCTTTTTTATATATGCCACTCATTTATTTGGTTTAGAATTTTCTAGGGCGATTTGCCAATTCTTTTATTACACATATATGTTCTATAGATTTGTTGTTTCATTCAACTTTCATTTATACCTTCCAAATGGCCGACTATTAAAATACACTTTTTCTTTGTATTTACCATATCTTTCAAACCACACCTTTCTCCTTTCTTTATAATAGGGGAGCTCAAGGAGCAAAATGGGGATTTACTCGAGCGTCGTGGAGACCTATTAGATTTTGAAGATTAGATGATAGAGAAAAAACGTTATATAATCTTCAGTGGTGGGGAAACATCTACAGGTTTTCATAAATATAAAAAAAAAAAACAGTCAAACGGAAATACTCGAGCGCGTCAGATATTGATAGTGTATAACCCCCACATGTCTCTGATAACGGAGGTATGTTAATATGCCGATTTGTACGGTGAGGGTGGCCGTATGGAAGGGTTGAAAATAGGAAAAAAAAATTATTCGAGTGCTCAAATTTTCAAAGGCGATGTTAAGTGAACCCGAAAGAACCTCCCATTGCAAAGACTGACGATTCGAACCTGACACAAGATTTTAGCGGCTTTTTGAAAATGCAAAAACAAATTAAATTTTGAAAATCTCCAGCGCATCAGATTTTTTTGCAGATGGTTCAGCTTAATATCTGAAATGTTCTGACTCATAAATTTACGATTATTTAAAGTTTTCTTAATCTGACATTTTTTTTTCAAAATTTTTTTATAGATCAAGGAATGTATAAAAATGCACAGAATAAAACATGTGTCAAACTTTTTTTATGATGCCAAAAGTTAATATCATATGTTGACCATGATTTTCTGAGAATCGGTTTGCTCGAAGATACTCCAAAACGGTCTTGAATTTTGGTAGTGATGCCGGTGTAAGATTAACAACTTCTTGATCTTTTGTTTGCAAAATACATACATCATACCATTATCAGTTATCCTCGTAATAATAACCGAATTAATAGAATAATAACAGATATTAAACTCAAGATATTGTAAACACAAAGACATACCATTATCAGTTATCCTCGTAATAATAACTGAATTAATAGAATGATAACAGATATTAAACTCAAGATATTGTAAACACAAAAGTAACTACAACGTTGTAACAATATAATGTCACATACGCGTCTATGACCAGCTGTGAGATGCATGACAACGGAAAGTAGTGTGAGGACGGTGCGAGAGAGAGAGATAGGAAAGAGGAAAGAGAAAGAGACGTGGATGCAGAATACATGCCTTATTGCAACTATACACACAAACTTTAATGATATTTTTGATACTCGGCTTATGGAAATCGTCAGAATATATATTTTTTCCGTCATCCTTGAATTATTTCCTTCAAAAAAAAGTTAAACGAGCGCGCTCGAGAAAAATCTAGCTCACGTTTTTTTTGCAAATTTGCACCTTCCCACCACTTTGCGTCACGCTCAAATCGTCAGATTATTGAAATATATACCTTTTGTATGTAATTAATCTACCTTACCTTAATCTGACGCGCTCGAATATTTCTAACTATCGATTTTATTTTACTATTCTGATCGGTCATCCTGGACGCACGTTCCAAGATAAAAGTGTTTATATATGCTGGAGGTACTTAACAGGGTACAAGGTTGCCCCTTACGTTAATCTGTCGCGCTAGAGTAAATCCCGAAATCCCCTCTTGGGCTTCCCTACTATTCATACAAATACACTCAACACATATGCAGATATTGCCTCTCTGTTGCATTGGTTCTACGTACATGTTTTTTTCTTGCTACAGCCAACTTTCTCTACAGCACTAGAGTACTAGAGCAGATAAAGATCAGAAATCCTTTATGGATAGTCGAACATGCTTGTTATCAGACACTATTCATTACAACAAGCAAAACCTCATTAAAATGTAAACAAACCACTCAAATATTTAAATTTTTTAAGCATTAATATATTGGCATTTAGTTTCATACCTCTTCTTTTGATTAAAGCATTCATTTTAATAACCATCTACAGCTCGCGCGCCGACGACATAAAGATTACTTGGTCGTTGGCATACAGGAGGCATCCAACTTATAGCTCACTTATTTCCTAGTCCACACTCATAGTCTCTCAAATCATATAGACCATGGATAGTTTGAATAGCTACAGTGACATATATCCCTATCTGACACCTCTATGAATGTTAAACCAGTTAGTGTATGTCCTATTTATTCTGATGGCTCACTGCTCACTCAACAATCTCCCACAATGCACAAATACCGTTTCCCATAGGTCATTCTTTTCCACTCTATCATAAATCTTTTCCATATTCATGGAAGTACAGAAAGTAATAATGTTTCCACGTCAACATTTTAGTTCATTGTTTCATTTCAAACATAATAGAAAATGAGTATATGCTGAAGACTACTAAGCCAAATAAATATGAAAGGTAAAATCAAAATTGAAATGGCTTTGAAATGGAAAAATGCAATAATTTTTTTTTTTCTAGTTTATATGATCTTATTAAACAATGATGTCAAATCTTCCTAGGGCTTCCATTTTATTGACAATTTACAGCAGTTATTTCTTAGTTATTCTTGTACTGATGATGATGAGTGAATATGGGGAATAAAAACCATTTAAGAAAACTTCATCAAATATTTTTACTACAATATTGGAACCAAATAATGATTCCAAACTCATTTTGTTCACTGTGGAAAAAATACCTATAATAATGCAAATATTGCTTATTATCTAAACACTGTAGAAATGTTCTCATCAGTGATAAAAACCTCATTGCAGCATAATTGTAATGTCATACTTACATTGTTTACACATAATAATGTGAACGAAATAAGCCAGAATATGATATTTTTTTTGACAATTAAAAAATATCATAATCATAATTGTTACAGTGTTTATCATGAAACGTACATACTGTTGTGAGACAGGCATTACATTAGCGCTGAGGATGACTTTAATCCTTGAATACTAATTGTTATTTTTATAGAACACTACTAGCGACCAGCAGTTTCTATGTGACCATGGAGAATTAATGAAAATTAAAAAAAAATTGAATATTATTTGTGCAATTTTTTATATTTTAATGATTTTATTTGTCTATATATATTTAAACTTGATTTAGTAATAGTTATCAATGTTCAATCACATCTATGTATACAAAATAAAGACAACCTTTGGCACTAAATAGAACTGACTACTCCAAAAACTTAATAAATTAACTAAAACTGAAAAATGTATGAATGCATGAAAGCGGTACAAATTTAATTCAAGCGCATTTTGATGATACACAATTTAATTATATAATTCCATATTATCATATAGATATGCTGGAGACAAAATATTCCTTATTCTCCTAAGAATACAAATTACTATTGTGGAACCATAGAGACCCTAATTTTTGGTAAGAACAGCATATGTAATACATATAATTTCTATGAGATAATTATCTTTTGTTTTATCCTTTGATCTTTGCTGTATCTACAAACAAGTATATTATTAAATTAAATAAGAAACTTCTAAATTGTCACAATACTAAAAGTGTTTCTTTGGAACAGCCTCATATTTTAAGGTATATTGGAACGAATAAAACAAATTTCCAAAGCATAGAAAATTTCTAAGCCTTGATTTTAAAAAGTATTCTAAAACTGTCAAGAAAAGAATATAAGGTTCTTAAAAAATATGCAAAATCAACATTAGAATATAAAATATAAACTTCTAATGTTGATGGTTTTTAAAAATCAACAAAAAATTAAGTACTTTTTCTCTTGATTGTTTATTTTACATGTTATAAGACCTTATACTTTTTATCAAAAATATTTCAGGTAAAAATAAAATAATATATTTTTATTATTAAAAATCACTGTTATACATGTAGTCATGTATTACACATAGTAATGCTTTTTCTCATACAAAAAAAAAAGTATTATAAGAATGACAATACGTAATTTACAAAATTTTATCTCAAAATAAAAGAAAGTTGTACATACTTTTATTTTGAGTTAAAACAGATTTTCTTATAAAAAGAAATAAAAACTTAACTGAATGGAATAACACCTTCTAATAGTATTATGGGTCTACACAGACCTTTGTATTGTAAAATCTTGAAAATGAAAAATAATTACACGTTTCTTATGCCACTATTTGGGGAGCATGGAAGAACTTGAAGGGTATATGAGAGGGGCTATCTCAATAGTTATGGATGGTATAAACAAAACTCCATTCGACTTTAGTCTCTATGGACACAGATAGTATTTCAGAGTTAATAATATAAATTTCAATTTATTTAATTAACTCTGAAATACTATTTCATATTTTTAATCTCTCAACAACTGTTGAATATTTTCATTAAGAGTGATCCATACTAACTTAAATTACGATTATTACAAAACTATCATTAAAAATATTGAATATATTATGTCGATGACAGTAATTTTACTTGGTACTTGTACTTTCATTGACGCATATAACTCCAGAACACAGGTCTTTTCTATGAGTGTTATAACATAGCCATCACGGTCCTTCAATGCGTCTTGGGAACTTAGGGAAGGCTCTGCAGTGATCCTCTTCAGATATTTAAAGTTTATCATTATATTTTGCTTCTTGATCAAAGTGAATGATAGTTATATTTTCAATTTAAACGTAAAGTAATAAAACACTCTATTGGCATGCTGACCATCTGGGTTCGAATTTGTGTCCTGCATGTCAAGCAAGCTTGCTGACACAACTGAGTTGTTTTGGCTTTTATATAAAAAAAATCTTTGTTTTTTTCTGTTTGGCGCTATTTATAATTTTAAAAAGTACTTTATTTAAGCAAATTCAATGGATCACATTAATAATTGTAGCAATCCTGTAGCTGCTTTCAGAAAGTAACAACAGCCTTGCTATCACTT
>BGZK01002580.1:0-49899 GCA_005406025.1 Eumeta japonica | reverse complement strand
AAGACGTGGTATTACTTTTCAATATTTAATATTATTGCTAAACCGTTACAAAGTAAGAGCCGGTATTGATCGTGCCATTTTAATAACCAGATTCAGCTATTGATTTATAACTTTTTTTTTTCAAGACTTCCCATTTGTAAAAAATTTATTGTCTGCCAATATTTGCTGGTAGTCTTATATGAATCCATGTAGAGAAAGAAATATAAAGTTAGAATAATAACAGTTTATGGTAACAGGTATGCGACTCAAAGAAATTGCTTTTACTCGAACAGTATAAACGAAATCGCACAAAATTCAAATTTGTTCATAAGTCACAAATAATAACCTATACGTGCTTGTATCATTTTGGAAAGCACAGCAGACATTCACAACTTTTATATTACTCTATGACCAATGATAATGACTAAATATAAGCCTACAACGAATTACACTAAATTTAAGAAGTATTGCACGATACAACATTACCTATTATAAGAAATCGATAGTAGCGAGTCAATGTCTAAAATAATATCGAGTAGGTGTCGCACGTGCGCACCCGCGCGGCGGTCGATCCCGCCGACCTATTTATATCGGGTAGTTTGCACCAAATGTCACGGAGCGCGCGTCGCCCGGTTCGCGCCCGCCTTCCGCAAGACTCCGGTTGATAGACATTACGATGTTTACATTCCCTTAGCTCGCGTATTAAACGATTCTGACGACGGTCGTAAACTTTGTTGCCGACGGTTTTAAGACTCGATTGAAAGATTTTAGGACGCATTCAAATTTATTTATTAGCGAATGGCATTATGCACATTCCTGCGATACGTATCGTCGCTGTGACAGGTTTCAATCGTCCAACTGTCGAGGCCCTACGGTCTCGCCACGTTCTTTATACTTCGGATAGGGGCTTGGATTTTAAGGGTCACGCGCCAGCTCAGTGCAGGTTGGGGTGTGGTAACGGCCGTCATCGTCAGTGCGATGACAACACCCGGGATCAACAGGATAATATACTTTCTGAGGCACAGAACGCGTTGTACAATTTAACTCAAGTCTATAACTCATTAGTCAATTCGGCCTTAATCTAGAATGTACAAGGTGTCTTTCAGTTTGAAGGTAACGCTAATGTCTACTGGACAATTTATGATTATATGAGTGATGATGCTATGTCAAAGAAATAATATACAAAGCTTTATCTTTTAGAATAGGATGAAAAGGAAGAATTGGGCAAAAATGGATATTGAACAGTTTTATTATATCATCACCACACGAGCAAGCTTAGAGCGTATCACTAGTATAGTTTTTTAATTACATCAAATTATCACATCGTTTGATCTTTTCTCTTAAGTAGAGGTCATTATTTTGTGACAGTTGACTGGTTACACAATTGTACTATGAACTTATTCCAGCAACTAAGACTCCAAGAGCAGCACGATGATGTATCAATCAAAACTATTGTCAATAATTTCGAGGAATATCTGCTAACTACAACTTATTTTTATTTATGTAACTCTTTAACGCAATTTCCTAGACAAAAGTAGAAAATCATTATTATTACTGTAATTATTATAAGAACTTCACGCTTTATCTAATCGTGCTCAAGGGTATAAGACTTGATACAATGAAATGTCATTATATTGTATCAGAAACGCACTTATAATACAGAAAACTGTAAAAATCTTAGTTATAGGATAACGAGAGATTTTGCGTAGCTTCACCACGACAACACACGACACAGGGAACCGAATTAACGGTTGTTTTTATCGTCTAAACATACAAAATGACAAATTCCTGAAATTAAAAAAACGGCCATTCAGCAGCTGAAATGGAAGTACATTTCATTTATTTCCATACATAATTCATATGAACGATTTAATTTGCGGATTATAAAAGTTTTAAAATGCTTTAATTTCTAAACTAGTTGACGGATTTGGCTCATATATAAACTCGACTTTTATAATCGTCCATAGAACATGTATGTTCAGTTTCATTAAGATCCCTAAAGAATTATAGACGCTATTGTGCTGACAAGCTCCGCGTTATATCATACATATATATAAACATACATATATAAACATACATATATAAACATACATATATAAACTTTTCAACCATATGTTTTCAACCTTTCTGACTCAGTTCGTCGAGTTAAGTCGGAAAATAGCAAAATTTTTCAATAGTTGCATCAAGAGGACAAATACAATAGTTAGATTTTTATGAAATCTATAAAAAATGCACATTTTTGTAAAGTTCCATTCCGTTCACTAGATATTGTTCATTCCGAAAAGATAATATCTTAGCATTTAATAATATTTTGCAAATCTCCCTCTATTACTAAACAAAAAAAATATATAATAATTGAATGAGTCTGACCCTGACGCGAGGCAAATTTTTTTGGGCCACGTCGTTTAAACTTATTTGCACCGGACCAACCCGACTCCGAGGGGTAAATTCTTATCTCAGCTATCTCAACCGTACCCATGAATTAAATAAAATCCATTAACTACTTTGTAAGGTGAATTTGATTTAGTAAGTCTTATTTATAATGTCGCAAAATTTATTTTCGGACGGGCTTGAATTTTATAATGATTTTTGTTAGTTTGATTATCCTATAACGATTTTTTTTTTAATATTATCTTTTTTTACTAGCTTTTGTGCTTGTCTTCGCCCGTGACGAAATGTGCGTGCGTGCGGTCAGACGTAGCACCCCCATTTTTTTCTACAGATTCAAAAGATTACAAAACAGAATGACGATTTGTAAGTTATTTCATGGCTCGCCTTCTTCAAATCTAATTGGTTGCATATGAATAATATTTTCGTATAAAGTAACATATATTTTTTTATAGATGTACAATTTTCATCTCAAAATTTTTGCTTTTAGAAATTTAAAATTCTTTTTAGAAGAAAAGGAATGTAGCTGTAAGAAATATTTTTTAGTCGATTACATTTTCACATTGCCTCCCTTACATTGTAGATGGTACAGAATTCGCCTCTGGGAATTTAAGAGCACAGTTCGTGGCCAATTAGCTCGTCCGCGGCCGCGCGAGCGCCTGTCTCGAGATGTCTACCGTTAAGGCCACCCCGCTTCGCTTTTTCCGCTTTTACTTTGTAATAACATCGCTGCAGTTTTTCCTTTTTTAATAAGAAACGGGGAGTTTAATTCTGTCACGAGATGAAGTACTAATTTCTATAGGTTATTTAATAGATTCACTGTAAAGAATTTGTCGTAGAAATAAAAAGGGCGTACAGCGGTGTTGAAATATGGGAGACAGCGCTCAAATTAATTACAGTTAGTTCGACTGAGTCCATGATTAGTGTAATGATACATTAAGTATCTATTATTTATCTGTTCAGTCTTTGGAGACAAGACAATTATAATTCACATATCACTATCACTTTTATTCTAAATCACTTATATAATATAATACAATCTTTGTTTTGTTTATATTATTTTAGGTGTTTTGAAGTCCCGATTCATAGGAGAATATCATTGTTTCAGAAGTTCTCCTCAAAAAAAAAAAAAATAGTATGAATAATATTAATATGCTCAGCATTGCACAAGTATACATTCAGACTTAGCAGTATTAATGTACACTTGTGCAATGAACAAGGTTGTAATTCCAGTATATACATCAGGCAAAAATAATATTAGGCGAACGAAAGTTCAATAAAACTCTTTAAAAAACTGCATTTTTAATGCAGTTTAGTTGTAACGATACTAAAAATATCGTTCTTTATAGAAAAATGACTCACATCTTAAAATAATAAAAAAAAGCTTTATTACATTGTTGATCACGTTGCCCTCTAAATGAAAACCTTCGAGGGCCAATTTTACGAAGTGCATATTAATGCGCTTTGAAAAAATGATTCATCGGTACCCGTATTATAATGCAACGAAGTATGAAGTGGAGCGATATTTTAATAATACCAAAGGCGATGATATATTGCTGTCAGGAGGTCGACGCGGTCAAAGCTTTGTATCATTGTTTAACAATTTATACCTGCATAGCTAATAATAACGTTCATATTTTTTGTGATTCAAAAGGATTTGATCGCTATGAGATATTTTGTTAATGCAAATAACGCGATTACATTGTAAGCTGATCATCCAATTGGAAATTAATGGATGTATATAATGATGTAATCTATGTTTCTTCGTTATTTTATATTGTAATCAGAGAATTACACATTTTGTCTTCTTTGAAGCGCCAATCCCTAAAACTGTTGAACAAGTGTTCCTTTACTTATTGGCATTAAATGCATTAGACGTATATAATATATTACATGTTTTATTTATGATTATTGTATAAGTAAATGGCATAACGGAAACGGATAATGGATAGTAAATTATAGAAATAAATACATATTTAATAAGAAAACTATAATAAACGTAACAAACTTATGAAGTTTATATATCACTAATATGAAAAGAAAGTCTTGTAAGTATAATATCACTTATTAAAATATTTTACAAAAATCATGTTTTTACCTTTTCTGTTACGTACCATTTGACAAAACTATCGGTCGTGATAGTCGTGGGTGATCCACAAATGCGTCACACGTTAAAGGGGGGAGAAAGTCAATAAAGTGTGACATCGTGTGACTAGTGGGGGATGAGTCATAAGCTTTGTGACGGCATACGTATAAATATATATATATATATATATATATATATATATAACGCGACGCGATGTCTCCAACTTAGCACATAGCGCCCGAGTGGCTTAGTTTGGTTTTCGTTTTGATATCTGGCAAAGCTTATGAGCTATTGGAATACGGGGCATTAGTTTCAACAATAGAGACACCCCAAAGGAGTGGGTGAAAATCCCACATAACCTGTTCTCTGGATCGTGTGACCGGGTATTTTTCGTCCGAGAAGACTTTGGCTTCCGATGCAAAAAAAATAATTTATATATGTATACACACATATATAAATATAAAAAATTATACACATCAACCGTAACGATAAACTATCGTTGTATTCACGGTGTCGCACTTTCTAAAATGTGTGATTTATTGTTGGCTCTATGAAAATGGATTTTTCAATAGAAATATATAAATAATTTTGTAAGTGCTGTTTTAATTTAATGATTTCTAAATTTAAAATCGCGAAATATATGACGTCATCACACCGTGGACGAGAGGTTCATACATATGTGACAAGGGGGAAGGGTGTCATCGTAGAATACGTGTGTCACAATTTATAGATGGCCCCTCAGATACAAATAGAACTTATCTCGTAAGTGCTCCTTATTGTTACGGTGCATTAAAAAGGCTCTGGTAAGCGATATGATCACTATTTAATTAGACATTTACTATTTATTCTCTCTGATAAAGAGCACGATAAGGATGGGAAAGAATGATACAAATGACAGAGGGTCATATAGTCTGTGGATAACCAGTCATTTTCGAAGGGCATCGAATCTGACATGCGCATTGCCCGTGAGGGAGTCTAAATTCTATAAGACGACATGCTAGGTAATAAGTTATAAATTTATTTAATGTATATGACGCTGTCACCTTCTTTCGCAATCAGAGTTCGAAGTATGAGATAAAAAAAAAAAACAGTAAAATAACCGGTAATCCGTATTCAATTTTATTCTTACACGGAAATAATGTGGTTCCGTAGAACCACAAGAATATTTTTTAATGATCATGTTTGTAGTTGTTAACGCACTACCGCTAAGAAAAAAAATGACTTAACTCGAATTCTCATAAATTTAAACCAATGAGCTATGGCTGTTCTGAATGTAAACAAAGTCATAAATACGACGTTCTTAATTATAAACAACAAGCATAAGTATGTAAACCTTATTTGTATTCAACTTCACAAACATGTCATCTTCGATGGTAAAGAAAATGATGAACAGACAGTGATTTCCTGAATATTTTGATCAATCGAAATTGACAAATTTTATAAAAGTTTTCATTCCAGTGTCACAAATAATAAAATTCCATTCTGTTGTCTGTTGTCAAAAGGTCGTTTTGAAATCTTTTTCATGTGTATATTTTGCAAACATTACGTTTTCCGTTCATTTTGTAATGATCATAAGTGTTCATATTATATACTGTTGCAAAATTGAAAACTAAATGAAGAAGTTTTATGTCGCGAAGTGCGATTGTATTATTGATTAGGATTAAGTTTTAAAATATGAAAAAATGTAAATTAAAAGAATGGCTCATCAAACTTTTCTTGTCAATATTCTTCTATAATAAGAATATTAACATAAAAAGTGAATACCCGATTTAAGAGTTTCAGTACGCAAGTTGCGTGTCAAATCAAAGATAAAGTAAATAGCAGGAGTAAAGAGATAAAAGCGAGTATTACAACACTTTGTGTTATGAAATGACATCAGAAATTTCGTGTAATGAATTAAATAATTATTCGATTCATTCTTTTATGATGTGTCCGTTGGTTTCCGTGAAATAATAATTAATAGACTTATTTTTTTAATAAAGTCAGTTATACATTTCGGACGAGGCAAGACCTGTTGTAAAAGAGGACTGAATATAGTCTAGAATTTGGCATTACAATAACATTCCTTCGTCTATTAATTCAATGGAATAGTACTATTCTAAGGGCGTATTTAGATACAATGAATTTAGGAATATAAAAGTTGCCAGAAAAATCCTGGGCTATATATATATATTTTTCCCCACTCAATATTTATCGTGACAATTGTAAAAGCTAGGCTGATGAGCTTTTGGAAAGAAATATACAACTTTGACTAACGAACAAAGTCTATACAGCGTTATGTGTATGATGGAAGGATTAGCGAGGACGCCCTAGGACAACGGTCAGCAAACTTGTAAACCGGAAGATGCAATGCAAATACAAATACAATGTAATGTAACAAATACAATACAATGCAAATCCTATCGGTTTCATGAATTTTTAGAGCCATAAATAATTAATTTTATGGAAGACGAATTACAAAGGAAATATATATTTACGACTAGCTGTGCCCGTAACTTCGTACGCGTAAAGTTCATTTTTTTAAATAAATAAATTAGTCATTTTCAATGAAATAAAGCCTACATATTGCCCAAAACAGGTTTAAGTTAGTTGTAAAAATCCAACAAAAATGTGTCTAGTATCTTTGGAGATTAGCATGTTTAAATTGACTGTTTTTTTGAAATTCTTCTTTTGTATTGTTACACTCCCAACGTTCCTCGCAATCAGTTTTTAGCAAACATTTTCAGTGCTACATATATACCGGTCGTACAATTGTATTATAGAAGGTGCTCGGGCAATCGAACTTTGTTCAGCGTTTTTCGGGTTTTCTGTAGAAATATAATAACATCTCACGGGAAAACTCGCTTATGTTCAGTTCGAATAATAAATATTAATAAACGTAATACTCACACACGACATGGTAAGTAAAATTTATTATCTGCCATGTAATTTATGTCATATAATGCCACCTGTTGTTGAGAACTTTACGTTAAGCCCAATATTTCGGCACTACATCCAATAGCATAGCAACAATGCAGTTATTTCAAAATTCTATGAGATGGCGCTATAATGGAACGCTCAGAAGAAAAATATTTTTTTTGGATTTTTTCAGGGAAGACATGGATGAACTTGAAATGGAAAAAAATTATCAAAACAAAGATTTTTATCGAATTCATTGGATTTGTTTCTAAGATAAAAATGCAGAACTTTATGTATAAGAACTGCTCACTTAAAACAGTATTTTAAGATGTTTAGATTACGGTTCACTGCCCAAATTGAGCGCGTAATCGCGGCCATACATCGAGGTCTCGCATTTTACGCGTATACGCGCGAAATGCCTGTATGTCCGCTTTAGGTTTGTATTTTTTTTAGGGGAACTTGCAGAGCCGCAATTAGGTCTTTAAAAAGCCACATGCGCATCGTAAGTTGCGGCCTGTTGACCACTGCCCTAGAAAATCTTATGCAGATCAAATCGGTGCTAGCACATTAAAGCAGGGCTAAATTTTAACCTCCTGAAGTAGAACGAGCTTGTATGAAATGATGGATGAAGCGAAAAATCTATCTTGCCTCATCGATTCACCTTGTTTCATAGGCAAACTGCAGATCTCTACATACGTATATATAAGTCTGTGGTTTATGCACGTCCTTTTTGGAAAAAAGCATAAGGTTACGAATAAATAAAATAAAAACTTATAAAAATTTTCTTTCTACTAGCTGTCAAATACGACGTGAGGCAATTATTTCGGAAATAATTTAATTATATTTATACTAAACTAGCTGAACCCGGCAGATGTCGTGCCAGTGTACATCATGTCTATATAAATGAATTAATTTTGTTTATATTTTCAATAATACATTAAATCTTTATTCTATATAACAGATGAACATATATATATATAATATTTATTAATCTACATATATAAAAATTAATGTTTGTATATAAAAGTTGCAATGCTGCAGCGCCATCTGACAGGGAGTTGCGACAAAGAGTATGGCATAAAAACCTTTTCCTTGCAAAAATATATATCCATGCAAATTTTTACAATAATTGGTTGAACGGTGTTGGAGTTTAGCGATAACATATATAATACACAAACATTCATTTATATGTATAACATTCATCTATATTAATATATATATATATACAGTTAGGGTGGCTCAAAAAAAGCGAATATTTTTTCTTTCGAGTCTCTTGCAAAAATATGTTATTTTATGATGTTTTATGAGTTTAAGCTTTATTTAAAAAAATAAAATACCGTTAATTTTTATGCTCAGAATCACTCAAAAAAGTCTCATACTCAACTCAACTCAAACTCAAAAAAGAGCGTCTTTTGAATATCAAAATATCGGTTTTAAAATTTCAAATCATTTTTATTGTAGAAAAAATTGAACCAGAAAAGCAAAATAAAAAAAAATATCGATGATTTTAGAACCTTTTAAAAATTTTCAGCGACCTATTAAAAATTTTTGTTTGAGCTGTGTTTCGGAGGAGACAATATATATATATTGTAAAGATTATAACAATACCGAAACGAATTTCAAATGTCTAGATAAAATGATATTGGTTGAATGATTTTAATATCTAGTCAGTCATTCAGTACCAATCTTTTGTCAATGTTATTAACTTAGACACGTCTAATTTTCTTTGTTATTAATTATTATTTCAGACGAGCTAGGAAACAAAAACTACAGGTTATTCCAGGACTTTTGTTAATTTTGTGACAAATACTAAACATTAAGCAATCACAACGTTAGAGGCGAGCTATAAAAAACGTCGATCTGGTTCGTGTTTCGAAATTTCGAAGTTTTAAGAATCCATTTTGGCAGATTTTTCTGTGACCTTCGGCTCAGTCTCCCTCTCTGTTTTATACATGCGCGCGCGCGTGTGTACGGACCAGCGTCATGCACTCAATTTAAAATTGGTCCAATATTGAATTTTCAAAATCCAAAATCTAGAAACTACTCTATTTTCAACAAAAAATATTTATATGTTTGCATGTGTCTTTGTGTAAATTTATAATGACTTCTAGGCAACTTGACTTATTCTAATTTTTATTTTTTGTTGCTGAAAAGGGACTAATGCTAAGCTCGTCTTTTGATTTATAGCTCGAAGCTCGACCTTGAGCTGGAAAACGCTTATGTATATACATGTTCGAGTTCATTGAGCTCAAAAATAGTGAGATGTTTAAGGGTTTAGGACTTACAGGAGCAACTCTTTTATTACAATTTTTTTACCAAAACGGATTATGGGTGTAGTCGCAATCGTACGTGTCAAAAATTGTCTGTGTCCCGTTTAGATCGCCATTGACAACAGCACTTGTTTATTTGCCACAGCAAATAAATGTATATAATTATTACAAGGCATGCAGCTCAACGCCCGGCCCGTTCAAATGACGCGACCGAAACGCTCGTCCAGATCAAAAGGCAAATCCATTATCATCAATTACAATCCCATCCATTAAACGGTCATTATGCACTCGCGCATGCGCATATCAGCGTTACGATTTCTCGAACGAGCGAAAGTAACACATTCGCATCCATTAAAGCTCACACGAGGAGAGTGTAGGGTGCGGCAGTGCAACATCGTTGCCTGTATTGTATTAATAGCTTAGAATGATAAATAAACAAGTTACATCGGTTACATGGACTGCGCTGCGTCGAGTAAGGTCGTAAGTTGTGTTGTACTTCTGTAATTGCTAGTGAAACGACATACGACGTCGATAGTACGCGACCGAAGTTCGAAGGGTGTACGCCGGCAAATCTTATTAATTAGGGCAGTTATTTTGTTTATTACTATATATAAAGATTTTTGACCTGATAACGTCTTATAAATCGATGAACGCCGGCTGCACGCACGAAAAATCATGACTCGTTGTTGCGTTCCGCCTGAGCCGAACGTGCGAGTGAGAGCGCGGAACGAGCGATTTCTCTTCCACTCCATCGGCCGATGCGTCCGAGAAGAAGAGAGACAGCGGCCGCACACAACCTACACGTGAACTGTTTTGTCAACTGTTTATAAAGTGAAGTGAAAAGTTAATGTGGTTTTCATTGTTTATTACAAAAAATAATAGTGATAATAATTCAATTCAATTCATAAAAGTATGCATTTTTTCATCAATGTTTTCTTATGATGTTATCACGTAAAATTATCGCTCCTAAACCGACTTTGCAGATAACCAATTTTTGAAGTTATACTTCTTTAGGTGAGTTATGAAAAAATGATGAGAGTGAAATTTTAAAATGCGCGCGTATCAGTGTAACACAAAATTAACAGGTTGAAGCTGCCCGCTTCGAATTCAAATTCGAATTTCGAAGAATGAGAGAATTTATGTTACACCTAATGTAGGAAAATAAATATTTAATAATTTAATTTTTAAAATTTAAACTAAACTTTATGGACTGTTGACTATTCTTTTCCAGTCCTTTTATTACTTTATTGTAATTAATTATTTGCATGCAATTAAAAACTATTTTTTAATGATGCCAAAGAAGTATAACTTCTTACGCTTGTAACATAAGTACACGCACAAATTTTTTTAGATAACTATAAATATAATCAATTTGGTGTGTATAGAATTTTCTAGGGCAATTCTTGCCGGTTTTTGTTTAACTCACATTCGCTCTGTAGATTTGTTTAGTCAGTTTAATTTCATTCATATTTTCCAGATGGTTAAACCACCGAAACATACCTTTCTCTACTCTAGTCACTAGATGTTCTTTCAAAACATACTATTCTCAGACATCACTGTTTCTGCATCTATCTTTCAAAAACACTTCACACATTACATAGAGATTGTATGTCCACCACCACCACCACATACTGATTTCGTTTTTATTCTGCCCTACCCAGTTTTCACTACTACTTCTATACTTTCACTACTACTTCTATAGTTCCACTACTACTACTAACATATAACATAAGGATTTATCATCATTTGTACGCTGTCTATCCAAGTATACACTCTTTCATTTCTTCGAGACTCTCACTTTTTATATGTATATCACATTCAGTCGTGCTTTTGCCTCTTTCAAACACCATCATCTCAGACTTGCTGACATTTACTTTCATATCTTTTTTCTTAACTTAATAAGAATTTTAGTGACAATCTCCTGCAATTCGCACGCCGACAAGGCAAGGATCACTTGCTCGTTGGTGTACTGGAAGCATTTGACGGATAGTTTATACGTTCTTAGTCCACACCCATGGTCTTTCAGATCATGCAGATAGTTATCCGTGAATAGGTTGAATAGTTACTGTGAAGCTACACATTCCTCTCTGATACTCCTACAGACGTTAAACCAGTCAGTGTATACCCTATTTATTTTGACGCAAGCACTAGAGTCTGTCTTGCAGTGCCCATATCGATCCGCTACTCAGACTATTCATGGATAGGGTTTTCCATAGATCATTTCTTTTCACTCTATTACAAGTTTTCCCAGATCTACGAAAATACAAAAGACCTTTTTTCCTTTGGTTAATAACTATTTCATAATGTTTTACATAGAAAAAACTTAGCTGTACACCCCATCTCTTTTCGAAATCCTGCTTGTTCATCCGACATCTTATTTTCAGTCTCATTCTCAACCCTTTCAATAATTATTTTTGCATATAATTTTCAAATACATACCTATTTGCATATATATGCTGAGGAGACTTTCTTACTAACATTACTTTTCTTATCCATTGCACATACCTTTTTTTCTTCATCTATTAAAACAGATTTTATTACTTTCTACAATTCATCAAGTACTAGACGTTCGTACTCTTTCACCTAAACTATCTTTCAATTATTCTACATACTCATATTTTAGACTGATCTTAAAGCTGATCTTACCAGCTTTTATTCGTTATAGCTCCGTAGTGACCATTTTTGCGTGGTATCACCAACATTGCCATAGCGTTGATAGCGTTGACAGACCACTAAAAAGTGGTATGTGCCAATGTTGACACGGTACACTCTCGTATCCACAACTTTGCTTCTCAAGCGATCATTCGGAATCATAAAGTCTATCATGCTTTTGTCGTCTTCTCTTCACTAAGTATATGAATGTATCCTTCTGTGGTCAAACATAATGTTTATCACACACAAGTCAAATTATTGACACAGTAGGAGAAGGTAATCACCATTCTTATTCACTCTTTCATTTCCATATTTACCTAAGACTTTCTCATATCCATCTCATTGCACACCCTTGAAATGATCTAATATGACAATCCTTTAATTTCTGTCACATTTCATTAATATGTCCAATCAGCCCAGAACTCTTCTTTTGACTATACCTGAGGCGTAAAATAAAAACCCGTATCAGTCCAATTTTGGTACTGTAGTAGTATGAACCAATACCAATAGTAGTTAACCAGAGTAGCCTTAGATTTACGCATTCGTAACCATTTACACACTCAGATTATCTTTCTGATAAAATAAAGCCAACACCCCGGAGCTGTGGCCGTGGTTAACGCTAAACCAATTGTTTACACCATTTTTCCCCTTAAAAATTATAGGTTATCTCTCTTAGACTGTAGACAATTGAAAGATGCGGAGCGAAGGAACATGCGCGGAAGACGTCATACGGACTTGCTTGCAGGCTGATCGAAAGTATTTTGTTTACGCGTGGACGAGTGAAGAAAAAGAGAAAACGCGGGCCAGTACGGGACTGATATACGTTTTTATAAAAGACTACAATTTACGAGAGTGGAAATAATAAAAAAAAACAGTGCCAATAGACGATAACACTTCGAGCGCCTGGACACTTGGGACGACGCGTCACCAATAATTCTCGATGGATCAGTACTTAATGGATCCACCCCTACCTTTCTCATTAGTTTCTGTCGTGCATAGGATATCACGTCACCAGTCTTCCCTTATTTCGCAGACATCACTAATTTTGTTATGCATATCTTCGGGAAACTGGCGTACGGGTAGCAAATTTCGTTGCCGTAATCGAGCCTAGTGCTCCCGAATATATGTACTCTCTTGTAGTACTCACCTGGGGTCATCATTTTATAAGTTCCGCGAACACTGAGTTTTGAACATTTTCAGTGGAGTAGGAGATATTGAGGTTTTTAGGTGGGAAGAATTGGATAGAATGATTCTACCGTCCCTAGAACGAGTAGTGAGTACGACAGACAATAATTCGAGGAGTCCGGGTTCGCGTGTCAGAGTGTCCGTGCGTAAAGCCAGACAACCACTGTTCAGGTAGACACCCTCTGGGTTTGATACCCTAGTAACCAAATAATGAACGTTATAAAGTGTTAATTAGACAGAAAATATACTGAGATTTTGGGCAATTATTACAATATACTGGACTTTATGGCGCCATCTGTACGCAGTTTTGCAAGAAAGAGACATCAAATCATCTTTAACAGCTGCCACTTTTTGCCTTTTTAATTTCTATTAATATTTTTTGTTACCGTGTTTAATAGATTTGAATATTTCATCAACAAATATAGCACTTTTAGTATGGAGAAACTATTATCAACCATACATCGGGCTGATACCACCTTAATTTTCAGTACATTGTTTCATTTTCATATTCATTTTAATGTGATTCACTTTCAGGATCAGACGACATGAAATTCCGCACGACCCCGTTAGCGCCAAACTTTAGATACAACGAATCGAAACAATCCATACGTTGCGAGTTATAACACCCTCGTCATGTTTTATAACTTTTGCGCAGAAACGATAAATCAGCTGCCAAATTTCGGCCGCGGAAATTCGGCGTAGTGTAGCGTCGGACTTAGCGCATACTGACGGAGACAGCCGCACATCGATGGGCGCATCGAATACAACGGAAAAGGGGAAACAAAAAGGTTAAGTGCTCATTGGAGTCGCGATTAGCGCTCCATCGCATAATTATTATTTTACACGAGTGACGTGTTTTTCTTATGGTTTTAACATGGCTTGTAGTACGTTTTCAAAAAAAAATACTGTGTTAGTAGGAAAAAGTCCAATTTCGAAAAAGCTTCTCGTCGCTTTTTAAAACAGTACCTTGTGGAATTAAAATTGACGGTTTTTTTTTGTAAATGATTGTGAGAAACAGCATATTTTTTATAAGCCAATTTCTTTGATTTTTTTTTTGTGAATAATTCATTAAGGCTAGTTATTACGCCAGCTTTTCACCTCCTTAATAAACTTTATTATAAAATAAAAAAAAAACATCGAATGGTTGTGGACGTCTTGGAAAACCGTTGACATTTGGTAAAAATAAACCAATTATTTAATTTTTTAACGAACTACGTAACGATCCAAAATATAGATTATTGTAGTTTTCTATTACTTATGTTACAGCCGTATTTCCTTTTTTTCCTCAGACTTAACTGAAAGTCTGACTTAAATAAAAATGTTTAAAACTTTTACTTGTTTTTTACATAAATATTGATATATTGATTCACAAAATAAAAAAAAATCGATGTCCTATATCATATGAAAATATAATTGTAAGTAACGATATATTTGTGCTCCACGGTATGAAAATTTTTAATTTTTTTTTCGCATCATATGGTAACATCACCGTACACACAAAAACACTGAATTCGCAGTCGCTAAATAGACCCATATCGAATTTCGACTTTTCAATAAAATTCCCTACAGATGAAATATCGCAGATCTTTCGCGCTATTGCCGACGAACGCACGTAAAACTGAACGATAATTGTAATTTTATCGTGAAACTTGAAGATTATATACACAGTCCACATGTGTCACAAGCTAAAATTTTGCATGAAAACGTACACACATACACCGACATTTAAATGGCTACACGTCATTACCGGTCAGCGCGAGTCAATACAAGTTCAATTGGCTGCTAAATTATTGCTGTCGCGGTCTCCATAACTTCGCCCGTTGATATTCAATCAAATCTATGTCTCGTCAAACGGAGACAAACAATTTTTTTCAGAGCATGAAAAAAAACGCCGCGCTCTGTAACTGTGAGTTATTTACAGATTATCATGATTTAATGTTTCAAATAAGACGGTGATTTATTCAATGCGTTCGACGACAAAGAAAATGTACGAATTTCGTATTTAAATGCGTTTCGAGGTGTTATTTTACGATATAAAAAATACGTTTTTGCATTTGGTGTCCCGCATAATGAGATATCAGAATGAAGAGATTTTAAGATTAGCTTTTATTCGTGGGTTTGCCCGCTTGAAAACGGGTTAACTTTTCTGGAATTTGGATGAGAAGAATTTTATACGTTTCCTTAAAATATATAATAAAGCCGGAAAAAGATCTAAGAAGTAAAAAAAAAAGACATTCGTGAATTGTGCTTTCCGAACAAATTGTTCTCAATATTCCGAACTGCAATAATTCTAAATATAAGTTTGATACCTTTTGTAGAAAAAATTAATATAAAAGCTATTAAAGGGATACTTGCGTAGATTATACCAAGCGTACAATTTGGTTGGCTATTTACTTATCTTCTTTGGATTTCTAAAGTATCTTTTCATTTCATACAATTTTTCTTTTTTTATTTTTGGTTCTTTTTCAGTACTTTTTTGAATTTCGTGGGGTTAGTGCCTCAAAAGCGAATGAATACGAAACTCTTCTTTTATCTCATTTGTTATCCATGTGTTTGTCTGCCTGTCCGTTTATCAATACTTTTTTTCTCAGAAACAGATAAAGATATCAAGTTAAAATCAATACAAAATATTAAGATCTGCGATGTAAAAAGTTCAAGCTTCTAAGCCAACTCAATCAAAAAGATAGTCATTTTATCACACGTTTTGATATCGGCAAATGTATTGGAACCTGCAGGGTACTGCCTATTGAACTAGAATTACGAAATTATATATAAACCAGGTTTGACACCACAATAGGAAAATTTGAAAATCGTTAATTTGTAAAAGACTATATAATTTGTAAAGGAAGGATATAGGACTAAAATATATATATATTTCCAGAACGTGATGTCAATCGATGTGCAGATATTTTAATCTTCCCGTAAAGAAAATTGAAAATTTTCATGTATTCGAAAATTATGAAAGGGTTTGTTGAAAAACTTACCATTGAAATTTAATTTGTACGGATCCCTCAGAATGCGAGTTCTCCTCGTACGTATCGGGTAATTATCTTTTATGTTTAATTTTTAAGTTGTCGGGCTTTTTTACGCGTAATCACGTAAATTTTACGCTGTCACATAAATCAAGTAAATTCTTTATTACATATTTTTTTAATATATATTTTTGTTTATGGAATTTACTAATAAATAAAAATATGGAATAAAAATTCAAACACATACATGAAATGCTAAAAATAAAACACTTCTTGTTATATGGTATAATAAAACATATTTATTCAAGGAGGGCACCCAATATGTAAATAAACAAATACTGTTTTAATTCAACTTATACTTGTGGGATATTACTAAAAATAATCTGATACAGATAGCGAATTAATATAATTCTTTACGTTATTTTTGTTTATCATTTTAAATTAATATTATAAGGACGTTAAAATCATCCTATTTAGTTATATTTCTTTACCGAGCCTATATATAAAATTGTATCTTAAGGATTTGTAATATGGAATTAGATAATATTGAGCTTATTATATATTTAAATAATCAATAATAAAAGCAGTTAAAAATAAAATTGTAAAAGAATTTATTAACAACCGAAGCAAAAGTACTTACAGCTTCTCAATTCAGTTGAAGAAAGAAAGACATTTCTTATAATATTACATATTTTTTCCAAACCATGAACCTTTTATTGCATGACTCCGACTTACCCTTCGCTAATTTGCAATACACATTTAATCGAATAACAAATCGATTTAGCGAAGTATAATACATTTTCTGAAAAAGTAACCTTACTTGCCAAAAAGAAACGCGTGCTATGAGAAGCAGCGTCAGATAAGGAAATAAAATTAAAAACAATAAATTACAAAGATGTTACCTATATAGGCACTGTATTGTTATTATGTTCTTTCTTCCTTAATTAATATTAAAAAAATAAATCCAGTTATATTTCGAGACGACCTCAGCTATTTAAATAGAAGGTGTATCATTAAATCCAGTGGTTTTTGTACTTCACGCCAAACTTAACATTTAATACTGCGAAGCTTTTCTTGTTATCTTAAAAAACAGCTTTCAGTACTACTTTTAACAATACCGAAAGCTGCTAGAGTAGGGACTCTTGAAGAGAGTTCTTACGTCTCCACGATTCATCCATAAGATTGCGTTTACGCTATACATCGTCGAAGTGGATTTTTTACTTTAAATAAGCTAAGTACTTTCAAATTGCTGTATAAAGAAAGCTAAAAAGGAAAAAAACATATTCAGTATAATATGTTTACAGACTTTGCTTTAAAGTTAAAATTTTATTTGCGACCAGATAGAAAATACGCATCCAAAAAAGACAAAGAGAACAATTCTTACGTATGCGCAACTTAAATATATTACGTCAATGTGTGTTAATTGTGTTATCCTTTAAATAATAACTGATCCTATGACAAGGTTTTTTAATCCATGAGTTGGGATTTGATACATTTTTTAAATGTTACTCATTTAGGTCTATGTTGTTTACTTAAGAACTTTTATTAAAATTGAACAATAATTATTTATTGCAAGCATTATTTTGTTCTAAAATAAATTAAGAATAATTATTATTCCGAAAATACAGTTCCCAAGTGAAAAGTGATTAATCTTTGAAAGTTTAACCTGGAAATTGCTAATATAAAACTTTGCCTAGTACTTAAAGAGTGATAGACACGTAAAATAAATTTTAAAGTTGACAGGTATTTATTAAAAGATCAAGACTATATACAGAATAAGTCTTCATGCTTTTCATAATTTGAAACCGAGCGTTCTGACTTAAAATACATAAACGGTCGATCAGATGGGACGTATAAAAGTCTGCATCTACAATTTCTTTTTATTTGCAAATTACGTACATTTATGCACAAGGAAGATTTTTAACTTTTGATATTGTTCAAATTTAAAATAACTACGAATACCTTATTGAAATTCATTATGTACCAATTCGGCGGTTACAATTCAACTAGACTACGTTGTGATTGCTCTATTGATATTAAAGGCCCTGTATTATCAATCGCGAGAAGGACAACGGCGTTAGTAGCCATCCTAAGATCGAAGCAACCAAGTATATACACTTATTTGACTGTATATGAGCTCACAATAGCGCAGCGAATACAACCGTGCAATCTACCTACGGGATCGACCACGAGTCGTGTCAATGTTTGTAGGTGACGTAACGGGGCCGGCGCGACGTGTCAACCGAGTTCACAGACGAGCCGATGACGGCGCGACCTCGACGAGCCGAATGTACTTGAGATCTACCGACGGATCGATTTTTCATAGTAATTTCGAGCTACGCGTCGATATCACGATGATGGATCTGTTCCAATGGCTCGATTCTAATAAATTTCTTTAGACGATATATATAGGAGGGTCGTTCCATAGAAGACTTCGACGCTGCTAAGCAATCGATTGTCGATAGCCGCAAAGTTGAGCAAACAAAGACGAAGAGTGAATGAGGTCGCGTCTATCGTCACAAACGGCTTTCTCTTGCTGTCTATTGATAGGCGCTCCCACGCCGCGATCGTTTTTATTGACTGAGTTGTCACAAAATAATGACATTCTGTATGATTTTGTGTAACTTCTAAATTAGTATCACTTGTCATAATATATCGTTGTCGATATTGTATATTATTCCAAACGTTATTGGAATAATATACAATATTGACTCATACCGAAGTTTAAGTTTATCCGGATCTGTAGGTAGGTCTCTCTTTTGTAAATCTCTATCATGAGTCGCACAGCACTCATGTTGTCTTCGGTCGTGGCCATAGAAGAACGTCCCATACGCAGATCCTCAGCCAGATTAATGCGACCACGTTTGAACTCGTTAATTTAGTTATAAAAAGTGGCAAGGGATGAAGCTTCATTACGAAAGGCCGACCGAAGTTTGATATAACTTTCTTTTTGGCTTTGGTATTGAAAGTCATAGAAAATCATTGCATGAAATTTTTCTGGCAGTGAATTCATGTTAATTGATGTTAGACAATTTTTTTTACAGCCATTTTGTAAAAAGAATGACAGACGAATGCAATATACATAATAAAGTTGGCAAAGAGTTCCATTTTCTAAATTTAAATATGTTTTATTGTTTTACAGTTTCTAAGTGGCCAGTTCTAAAAAAATGAAGTGTTACCTATGTAGCTAAAACAAATACCTAAAAGTGCATTGAAAAGGTAAGGTCTTTCTCTTAAATATTAATTTATTTAAAATATTAAATTTAAATTCAGTATTATAAATCAACTTTCCGTTTTTAGAATGCACGAATTAATACAACAAGAAATAATGACACCGACGTCAAACTCTAAATTGTATCTGCATGTATGAATAAAATGTGTAAAACAGTTAAAACATCGACGAGAATTAAGACGTTGATTCTTATGGGCTTTTAACATAACGTTAATTAGTGTTAGCTTCTATCACACGTTCAGTAACCTATAGATGCATAAGCAATGACGGTGACCTCGTCGGCCACGATGCTTAATATGTCGATATAAAAAAGTTAACACCAAACATTATTATTTGCGAGGCGCTTTGGCGCGCACCGACATTAATAGCGCAACTTTTTTACTGCTCCCGGCTCCCGCGGATATTTTACGGTTCGTTCTGCGGCCCCCTTCTCCCCCCGTCTCCCGCTTTCGATCCCCGGCTAAGCCGTTCCGCCCTCCCCAGCCCCGACCTTGCGTTCCCGAGACCGCAAAATGATTATTGGTTATTCAATGGGACCGAGTCGTAAACGAAATTGGCTCCTGTCGATCGCCGATTTGTCGACGTCGAAACCTTATTAATATTGTGTGATAGATATCACACCGGCACCTGCCGGTTTTTTTTTTTTTTCATTTCTTGAAGGTTGCGAAAAATCACACTCACTCAAAAAGGAGCCTTTATTTATTACACTAGGTGATGGGTAATATGTAATCAAGTTCGACTAAATTTAAGAAACCTGACAGACGAGGTTGCGCTAACGCTTCCAGGTCACGATTGCTACTTTTACAAATGAAATACATATCCAGTTACACTTAACATAATTTGATACTACTACGTGCACAATTGCTATAGAATAAGACCAATGACATACAATATATTTATCTAAGCAGAAGAATACGTTTTTATAACCATAATATACAAGTCTATGACGAAGTAGAAGATATTACTATTACATTAAAGAGTAATTATTATGTTACAAGATTATAGAGATTCTAACCTATCGTTAAATTGCTTAACCGAATTTAAATTACGGAACGTTATTAGTTAATGACGTAGATACATGTGTAATTATTTTTTACAGCGATTTTCTTTGGGAATGAAATAATCAATAAATGGATCCAAAAATCGTGATTAGTTTTTGTTAGTATTGTATAGATTTAATAAAACTACTGAAAGAAAAGTAACGGGATAGATGATTCTGTCGTTAAAACATGTAAAGGCGGGTTTACATGACTCCTTTAAAGTTTAACCATACTATTATTCAAACGATGGCATTTCATGTCACTTTAATACATTAAATTAATACGTTTTTTATTTTTTTTTTGTAGCAGTATTATTAGAAAGTGGTTCACTAAAATGAAAAGGGTTCTACAACTTAATTGTATTGTCGTTATAATACAATTATAGTAGAAATATCACAATCATAGGCTAACTTACTCTAAGCACTTTTCGAGACATCGGATTCTTTACTGTTGCTTGCCGTTGCGGACATTAATTACTAAAACATTTACATTCATATCATTTCTATACGTATCCATTCTTTCATCCATTCCATTCGTCGAGTGATCCATTTTAACTGTATTACTCCCATTAAGTGTTTTATGCACATTTCCACTAATTGAGGTTTAATTCTGTCCCTACCATGTGAACGCATCTTTAGCTCGTTTGTTTTGACCTATAAAACTGTGTTACATCTTTCTCGACATTACTTTTTTTCTATGAATACATTACGCAAAGCTGTGTCATATACAGTTATTAATTATCGCCCGCTATTGTAACCATTTGGACATAGAAAAAATTTTTTCGCTTTTTATTTCGAGAGCTCGTTTTTTTCAGTCACGACTCCGATGGTCGCACTCTCTATACCGATCACGATTCCGCTATCAATTTCAATGAATCGAGTATATTTCTAACGATATAATGTACCTTACTGAAAATGAGATAATTGAAAAATAATTAACTTATTTTAAGCTAATGCGGGCAGGAGCTTTGGGGAGAACGCTAATAATAATATTATTGCTTAGTATGCGTGATATAATTACTTTATGCATATGTACGTACAGATACAGGACACACACACCTAAATATAAATTAGCTGTGCATAGCCAACCGCCGCGGCACGCCGCGGTTTTTCCTCTTATGCACTAAAATTTTTAGTTCTAATGTCGTGGGTAATCAATAGTAACCAAATTTATACTAAAACCTAGCCAGATAACGTATTTCCACATTAAAAAAGAATCATGTAAGTAGTATCAGTAGCTTTCGAGCAACAAATACACAAATGTACAAATAGATAAGCAGACGGACACACACGATATGCATACATGCAATAAATCTGAATGGTGTAGTGATTATTAATAAAACGTTTGTTTTATGTTTAAAAATTATCCAACCGAGTTTAATGAAAATGAGCTTCGCAGTGTTTGTGTGAAGTCCTGGTAAAAACCAGCCAAGTGCGAGTCGAAGACGTTCGGCACGAAAAGCATTCCGTATTATAAATCGCATTATACTTAATGAAATTAAGCAACATATTTTATGCACATCTTCTCTTAAACATTATTTATCATTTCCCTGGGGTTTTATTTAATCCGATTTATTTATTAAAATTTCAAGCTCCCTATTTCGGAGATAAAGGGTTCAATTCACCTATACATATATTCGCTAAATTTTTTTTTTTTAAATTTTATAAAGAAAATATATTTGTATTTCTCATCTGAACCCGTTAATTTGACAAAGTTTTTTTTTCATTTCTGGTTGGTCCGCATAAATCTGACTCGACAAAATTTATCTCTATAATAAGAATATGGTTATTTACTGTATATTATGTTCGTAATTTGGTTGCCTAACTTTATATATGTATAAGCTTGTACCTTTTTTTCCCGCACTAAATTTGAAAAAAATATGTAGGTATATAAACGGAAACAATATAAACAGACGGACAAATAGATACGAAAGCGGGTATAATAGAGCTGATTGAGAGGGGAAGCGGGTAGGGTGGAAGTGAGGTTACGAAGGGGAAAATGGACCACTGAAACTCTCAAAACTCAAATGACCTTTTGTTAAATTTCCTTTTAAAAGAAGATACTGAAAGAGGCCATAAAAATAGTCTAGTTTTTCCCAGCAATATGCTAATGTTATAATTTTAAATTAATAATATTGTATTTGAGATAGTCAAAAAACTATACATAGATACGTAATATGCAACGTACAACCTTCAACGAGGTCTGAGGACGCCTAGTAATAAGGCATATATATCTTACACTCAGGTATATGCAATGTATTTGTATATGTATGCGCATATGTGTATACAAACTAAATACAGGCGCTTGAACATTAACGTGTTGGTGACGCGGACTCGTAAGATTTTACCTATACAAAATCCCGCTAACACGCCTAGAGAAGTTTTCACTTCAATAATCTACCGTAGTTACATTGCTGATAACGATTGTTAGCAGTTCTCAACCTGCACTCGGTCAGCGCGATGAGCTTAAGATCTCATGGAAAGCCTTTATCTGAATTTTCATAGAATACTTAAATGTTATGAAAATAATAAAATTTGCTTGTTTGTGAGAGGTGATGTATGGAACGACGACACTAAAAAAGTAGATAAATATATAGAACACTTTTTATAAGGGGCATGTGTGGGCGTGGAATAATTAGATTGGTATATGGGTTGCCAGTAACATCGGGATTGAATCGACAGTGGGATTGCGTGATATAAACTATGAAGGAATTTGTTCTGCATCCGTACCGGTGAAGTCACGAGCAAAAGTTAGTCTAAAATATACGCTAACAAAAAAGATTATCGTCAATTTCTTTTATTGTATTTAAAATATTTTTTACGTTTCCATATATAAATATAGAGAATTACTTCAATAATAACACAATAAAAAAAAAACAATTTCTACCGTATATAGAGAAATCTACAGGCAGAGCAATGTTTGTATGCCGCTGAACGCCGGTGACTCGAACAAAACATCAAATTATGCCCCTACACCTCGCAATGGTAATATATTGAATAATTCTCGACTATATTTCCCAAACAGCTATCATATTGTTAGAGCTGTTGAAGGAAAACGGTAAAAAGACACCTTTGATATGGTAACTCGGCTCGGGTTTGTTTAAATTGCAAATCGCCATTGTAATATTTCAACTCTATATATTTTTTCACAGGTATAGTACAATGCGTATACGTGTTTCATGGAAACACTACATTTATACCTGCTGATATATTCGTTTGCGTGTTTCGAACGACCGCAATCACAGTTTTTAAAATTGTATATCTTTCGGTGAAAGATGCATCGCCAATGCAGATGGACAAGACAGATGGGAGGTGAGACCGACAACAGGTTTGCTGGAGTAGGAGGAGCCATAGAAAATTCATATGGGACTTATGTATTGTTTGGAGAATTATCTGATCAATGATTCTGTCTCCACGTTAGAAGTTCTCGAAATAACGACGTTTCTACGTTACTCGAATTAAACACGACAATATTTTTATATTTCTGTGTAGTCACTAATTCTGAAACTGCTAGATATACAACTATTTTTCTGTTCAATAATTCCCGCATTCGCGTTTGAAGTTTTTGAACTCGCTTCAATGTTTATCTCCAAATCTACTAAAATGTTCTTTAATTAATCGTGTTTCTTTTTTTTACGTTCAGTGATACAATTAATGGTTCAGAAATAGCTCGGGTTTTGTTGAGACCGCCAAGAATAGTTGAATTGATTTTCTTGTTGTCGACGACAGCGCCTTCGCATTTGTGAGTCGTCAAACATAAGTGTTAATATCTCGTATTGTCTTATGTTTTTCTATTGTTTAAACTCGAAAAGGCACGTCGTATTTATTATAATTCAACTTGGTTGGTCTATTACGCGAATATTAAAATAATAAGAGTAAATAATTAGTGATTATTCATAATTTCCCATTATTTAACCTTAAAAACACTTGAATCATTACGACACTTATAAATACACCCACCCGCCATACGCGGTATTGACACTATACTTTGTGGAGATCCCGGTGACGTCATACATTAGTGGGTATATCGATCGCGTGTACAGCACTAAATATACCTCATGGCGATGCATCGATTCGAATGTATTTATATACTGGGAGTGGCTACATGCAGTAAGACGGGGAGCTGTAAAAATTATGCCCTCTGTAAACTAGATGGAGTGATGTAGGACTATGTTATTGCTCATAATTGTTTTCTGTTTCACCATGCCGGTGAATGTGACCTACTTCAAGATTGTGGGACATGCATAATTTGAATAATTTCAAGTCCGGTCACGAACGTGCGGGAAGAATCTAGCAAGGGTGTGTGGAAATCCAATCTCGTCTTTTTCTGTTCATCATTTCTATTTTCCCAAGGCGGTCAGCGTTTCATAACTTTCAAAGAAGTTCAGGAAGTTCTCCCTTGATTAATCTTGCAATACGTGTGCCATTTCTTATACTGATATGTCCTTTTCTCCGTGATATTTAGATGCGCAGTGCTCCTACCAATGTGTAGGGCTTCTCATCCCTAGAATAATCGTTATAAAATGTCGCCATATGTCTTGATGATTCTTGTTTAATCATTTTCCATATTACAAAGACCGCGTTGACATATTAAATTACAATAATTTATATATCTCCACGTACAACTTAAATTTGTGATTTTAATACTGAAAAGAACGCTAGGGAATGATCCAAACCTAGTACAAATCCTATGTCTCTCACAGCATATCTGCGCATTATAAAATCGTTGACGCATTTGACCGCAATCAAATGACAAACAAACAAAGGGTTTACGGATCCAATGACTATAACGAAAACGCATAAAAATCGATATCACTGTCGTTTTAATTCTAAAACGGCTATATTTTTAAATGTAAGCCGTGACTGGATACCGAGACATTCGAAATTGAGCGCCGCCGAACGTAAAATTGTCAATCGCGAGCATAAACTTTACGGTTGAAAATGGCCGGAGTTATAATTTTAAAGTTCGTTTTTACGAGATCTGGTATCAGGAGATGAGAGAATCGTTGTCTTTTATTATCGTATGTCATTTATTTTATTATTATTTAACATTTACATTTTGTTTTATGGCAAAAAGTGTGTGCGGCAACTTTGATCCTTTTTTTTAATATCCAGCGAAACGTCAATGATGATTTTAAGTGTGGCTCGTGTTCCGATGTGAAGTTATTAAAAGAAAATAAAAATAAGAAAGGATGAACATTACAGTATGTTGTTAGAAATGATAGATATATCTCAGGTTTTTCGATATAGATCTATACTTAGATGTAAAATCTATAGATAGCGAAGCTATAAAGCGAATTTGCATTATGGAAAGGGCCGGCAAGAGGCGTTTTAGAAAATCTTATGCGGATCAAATTGGTGACATGTTAAAGAATCACCAAATCTCAAGCTCCCGAAACCGACGACTTGCATGAAACGATTGATGGATATCAGTGAAATGAGAGAGGTATGCAAAGATTTGTACTATGTGAAAATCTGTGGTCTCTACCTACCCTCTCTGGGAAATAGGCGTCACTTTATTATTTATACCTTTATTACACCATTTCTTTCTACAAACTTACTTTAAAATAAAAATTACAGTTATTATATGTCATTATGAATATATTATTTAATTTCACACAGGAAAAAATTCACTCTATCTCAAACTCTGATGCCCGTTGTTGCAAATTCTAAATTATCACTTTTTATGTTCTGAAGTTTTCCCCGAAATTAATATATTGTTTAAATAATTTTAAATATACGTATTGTTTAAATAATCATACACCTATACTGTTTAAATAATTTCTCTACACATATTTCTGGAACAAACTACGATTATAATAATTAGAGCATGCTCATTATGATTGCAAATGCCCTCGATATGATACGTTACAGTCGCTCCGTAATAGCTGCCCAATACGGGCCAATGATTGGCCAGAGTTATATTATCGCTTTCGGACATTCGTCCGCAAACCTATTTCTAGGTATAACATTGTTATTTAAGCCGTTGGACACTGTTCAAACATTTCTGATTCACTTCTATTCGCAATCGGCGCCTCATCTCGTACAAAATGATAACATCATTTGGTACAGATCCTAATGTTTAGATGTACTCTCAGGTATGTATTTTTGACTGTCGGTCTTTGTTTTAATAATTATAATACAATTTTCCCCTATGTATGGTTTTTATAGCTAATTTTGATTTTGCTTCGATTCGAATCCACCTTTTATAATTATTGTTATATAAACAAAAATTAAAGGTAAGTAACATTTTTAAAACACTCGCATTGAAATATGTATTAACAAGTAATAAAAATATTTTTTTTTATCACCTCTATGCTCCACTAGTAACTTGTTATCACATAAGAATGGGAGAAAAGTTTACTTCTTAACCCCTCGCAAAAAGCTTTACATGTATTAAATTACCACATCATAATAATTGTTTTCTTTTTTTATTATCATATATATTCAATCAAAACTAAAATTTTATATTTACCGATTCTTGTTTACGTGTTATGAGCTATTACACATAATCTGACCTTCAACCAAACCGATCTTAACTCGAGCTAAACGAACATTGGAACCGAGCTAAAAGCAGAAAACAAGTTTAATATTTTTTTCGTGGAACATCAGCATCGGCATTCGGATTCTAGGATCACACCAATGTATTGTGATACGTCGGCATATTATCCTTAATTTTGTTTAGACGTATGAACTTTCAAGTTTAATGAAGTGCGTGACGGAGTATTGAAAACGGCTTACAAAATTTGTCCTAAACAAACTATGTAATAATTTGAGCTGAATATTAACTTGAAATGCGCATTCTCCAAATACACACACACACACACACACACACACGCACACACACACACACACACACACACACACACATATATATATACATATATTACCGTGTAGTTTTCATAAGGTGTAAGTAAGCACGAACATTTTTACATGACTCAATTTAGACCATCCATAAATTGCGTCGCACGTTAAAGGCGGGGCTCAACAAAATGTGACATAGTGTGACAAGGGCACATGAATCACAAGCTTCGTGAAGGCACATATATCAAATAAAATATTATAAGTGCAAACTTCAATTGCAATGCAAAGTTTAATTTAAAAATAAAAACAATTTCTGAGAGCTACTTTAATTTGATAATATCCAAATTTAAAATTGCCTAAATACGTGACGTCATACCAGTGGTGGGGTAGTCACAGAAATGTGACGATCTGTGACAAGAACGGGCAGAGGCTTTAAATTTCGGGATAGTCGTGTGACGTAATTTATGGATTGCCCCGTTTACATAATCAAAAAAAGGAACTGTCATCCAGGCAAATCAGGGCCGGACCGTGCGTTAAGGGGGCCCTGGGCTAATACTACTTAGGGGCCCACCTATTTTTTCGCATACCATCTATTTTAGACCGACTTGACTTAGCCGGGGGCCCCTTGAATCCACGGAGCCCTGGGCTGAAGCCCAAAAAGCCACCTGGTAGATCCGGCCCTGAGGCAAACTTCGTGGCCTGTCAACGTGTGTTCATAAATTTCACCTCTATATGTTGTTTACTGTTTGCATTGAATTTCTTAAAAATATTGACCGGCTTTATGTATATGAACATTAGTTATCATTTGTACTAAGATGATTTTTGCAATATAATCAAAATTGAAGATAATTTATCAGATTGACAGCTACAATTTTCCGTTTAATATTCATTATATATAGAAACCATATTATAGATAGAAGCCGTATCTAAAACATTTAAAATGTTCCTTTTCATTTACCTACTTAGTACAACCGGTACCAGTACATCGCTGGCCATACTTCGATGTGGTCAGCAGTGTAATTGTGTTACGATACCGTCCTGTATAACATTTTGATACCGCAATTACATTTTATGCGTTAACAAATCGAAATAGATGTATTACTAATACAACTTACAACTACATTAATAAAGCAACATAAATACAAACTATGTTAATATACTAATAATTCTAGAACATTATAGTAAGTCAATTGAGGTCTTGCTGCGTGCAGTCAATCAAATAAAATTAAGGATTGTATTTGCTATAATGCATAATAACACAGATTGCCAAAGATTGACAAAAAAAAAAAATGTTAATTTAACTTTCCTGAATCAATCAATTCATTTAATTTCATGATCATATTCAAAATTTTGTGGTTAACATTATTTGTCTATGTATCGTGATTGACATGGTGGAAGAGATCATTAATGTCTCGGTACAAGTAAAAAACAAAACTGGCCAAGAGTATGTCGGACCATTCTCATTATACGGATTCTAAGCTATTATTACAAACAAATGCACTGCAGATGAAAAAAGTACGTTGTTGCATTTTTCCATGCTTCCCGCATTGAATAGTTATAAGCACTTTAGACGCCTATAACTGGAAAAATTAGTAGGTTTGTCGACTATTACTATTAAACTAGTGTAAACTAAAGTGCATCAGCAAAAGAGCGTATCTTTGTCGTCACGTCCTCTTGTTGATAAGCGCAGTTTTTCGACAATGACTCAAAAACAGTACATCCTATTACGTTCAAAATAATTTTCTTTGAAAGTATTTATTAAGCGTTACTTCGTTATTCCTTCATATTTTTGGAAAATACGGTTTAGAAAATAAAGGACAATTTCTGATATTTTCGGAGAGATTATTTACGAAATCATTCACGTAATTAGAAAAATTGCTAAAAAACTTTAAAGTGTTTGAAAAAGAACTGTCGCTACACTTTAATATTTGCTGAAATTTTTTTCAGCTTCTGTTATATGTATGGAATGCTCCCCTAGAAACATTTATTTTTGTTATTTAATTACCAAACTAAGTAGCGGCTTATACAAGTCACCGACACTATGAATTTCATCAATATACATCTTGTAGTTTGGATAAAATGCCTGTAACATACGGATTGTTCAACATGACAAAACTATAAGGGTAGAATAAAATAAAATTAAAATGTCTCTCTCTCCAAATTAATATTTTTATTATTTACCTTCATATCAATAAATCCTTTTTTTTTTAATATCAAATTAGCTTCTGTAAACTCATAGAACGAAGAACAGGATATTTCTTCATAATTTTAGCGGGACGAGAGTTTCATACGCCCATCCCACTCGTAAAAGTCTCACAGGCTGCACTGATATAAATCCAGCGGGAGTTAATGCACTTGCCTCAACATATCCGCCATAGTAAATTCCAGAATTTGTTGCGTCGCAATACGTATGTGGAACTCGTAAATAATGTTTAAATCTTGGCAACCGAATTGATTGCATTCATGCAGCGATGCATCAGGACGATGATATATTGTTGCATAATTTATCGATGTCGTCGTCGGCGAGATTGTTTGGATTTAATCTTGATGTAGATATATTCGTTAACACCACTTAAAGATTACAAAGAATACGTTTACGTACGGAATGGCGACCGCCACCGACATCGTTTGTACGAGTACACGTAAAATTTTGCCTCTAATAAATAACACTTGATATTATTATGTCCAGTCCCATTAGTCTTTAAAAGAAATAATCTCTGTCAATTAATTAAATAAAAAAAAAAACGTATTTTTTGAATTTTAATGAGTGAAGTACATTTTCTATTAACGATATTTATTCTGAAAATAAATGTAACGTTAATTTTGTTTTTAAATCCATCCAACTTCCGTACTGTGTAATATTCCCATTTAAAGTACTAGGACAAAATAAAAGATTACAGACGTAATGTAATGGCGCATTGCACAATATTTCATAATACAAAAGACGTGAGCAATTTGCAGGACGTAACGGTATGGTTCTTTCTGGTCAACGCGTTTGGTGGCCTCGATTTGACGGTTGCGCGCTACCTCCGTCCATACCGCACCACTTTATACCGAAATCCATTAACTTCGACTTTTAAGTTAACCTGCTTAAGATCGACTTTATTAACCTAATATAGTACAAACAGTCTCCAGTTCATTAAACGTATACTTGCATAATTGCTATCGTTGCTTCAATGCTACTGCTACAATGCTTTTTTCTTTTCTCTTTCAATGGCAAATTGGCAATTATGATTTTTTTATTACGTATTTTTTTATACTTATACAATTAGATAGGTTTGAGACACCGATGGTTTTATGCCACTCGCGCGAAGATTGCTCAATCGTCTGGTATTGCCATAAATTTCAAGAAAGAGAGACCTTAAATGTATGGCAATAAAAAAGTAGAACAAGATTTTTTACACAAACAGTCACCGAAACTATAAAAAAGCACTCCCCTATTTTTATCTGGCAACACCGGCTGATCGAGTGAAATGGCGCGGAAAACAATAAACACGGATCAAGTTCCTATACTAGTGTGTTCATCGGGTGGAGATGTAACCTTTACAAGTGTATAAACGAGTACCCAGAGATAATAAAGATGTCATGAATATTTTAGAGCCATGAATTGCGAGATTTATGAAAGATTGCGAACGCGACGAGACGAATTATTAAATAATAAAATATTTATTAGGAAGTATCAAAAATAGTGAACATTTTTAAAATACGACATATAACCTTATTTAAAAATAAATGTTAGTGTATAATATTATATATATTTATCGTCTATTCCATCGTACAACTTTTCAAGGAATAGTTAGAAAAGAATAAGTAGAGAACTTAAAAATGGCATATGTATAAATGATTGTCATCGATATATTGATAAAAGAGTTTTCCCAGGCAATAAAGTAACATTATATTTTGCGTTGCAATAACAATCACGAGCCGTCGCCAATTATTAAGCAGTTTAGGGCCTTCAAAAGCCATCACTGTTGGACCTATGTGTCACATCTCTTTAAAGGCTACACTCAATGGGACAAATAAAATTATTTCTTTGCGCCCGATCATCTTCAGATGAAAAATTAACTGAATTCGCTCTCGAGAAGAGAGTACGGAGAATATTTCGTAAAGAATATGCCGACTCAGTAGCTTTTTAAGGACAATTTAGCGCAAAATATATTTTGTATTTTTGAAGGAATAATGCGCTTTGAGTAGGTCCTAGATGGCACCACTTTAGTGCTATAATAGGATCAACGAATGCACACAGCCTAAGTTTGACCCAATAAAAAATAACAGAAGTAATATTTTAGTTACGTCCATTGTTCCGTATTTTTTTGTTAGACAATGAACAAATCATTTATTATTGTTATGTTGCTTTAATACAAGTTTATTTGAAGCAACAAGTGATTTCTATATTTAGATTAGAGTAATTAATATTAACATTTATTAAATACTAGTTGGTCCTTGCGACTTCGTCCGTGAGGTGATAATGAAAGATAACAACGTTTTAATAAAAACATGAAATCTGTCCTTCATTTCTTCGTTGTCTTTCATCGCCCATACACGTCACGTTATGGAGTTTTCTTCAAATCCACAATTCTTTAGAGAGAATTCTTCATTTATATAAAATTTATTGAGCTAAAAAATTTAAAAAGTTATGGATAGTTGGATATTTTTTTTTCTGTGACGCACTACCAAAAAATCTAACGGTAGGTAGATATCAATTGCCAAATCTATTCAGTAGGTACTTCAAATTAAAAAAAAAAGGAAAAATTTGAATTTTCCCTCTGTTTTGGTGATGTAGCGTGATAATTTGTGTCGTAAGTCAAGTAGTAGATTAATGCAAATAAAACACAAAACATTTTGTTCAAATGGGTTTAAATCTATTATAATTTATTTCATTTCATAAGAAAGCCATAGTAAATTATAACAGATTTATAGTATATTTAACCATAAGGTTAAACCAGTACTGTTAATCATATAGTTACAGTCGTATTGTTGACACTCTCTCTTACTTTCGCTTTCGCTCTACTTCGCCCTCTCACACCAAATTTTACTCTGCCATCTCCTTCTCAATCCTCATTATACTCCAACTCCTTCTATAAACAAAGCAAACAATAAGTATGGCCGACAAAATAAAATAAAATCAGTGATTTTTAAAGTATATAGTTACAAGAAGCCATACAGATAAACATACCAAGAAATAAACAGTAACCTATATTTTATGTAACGATGAATTTAATCAATTTACTAAATTTCATCAAAATCGGTTGTAATTATTGATTTGCAAGTAGACAGACATACACAGAAACAGACTGAATGATAAACAGTAACCTATACATGAAAAATGGTGTGCTCAAATAGTACACTAAAATTCATTAAAATTAGTTTAACTATTATTGAGATATGAAAAAGCATACAAACGAACAGACAGACAACAATAAAAAGAGTAGACCTCCTTCCCCTGGACTCAAACTATCTCCATACCGAATTTCATCTAAATCAGTTCAGCGACTTAAGCGTGAAGTGATAACAGACAGACAGAGTTACTTTCGCATTTATAATATTAGTAAGGACATACGACGTTAACGACAGCCGTACATGATCAACGTGGCCGCTCCCAGATTCGAAATAAAAATTGCGGAAGTGTACGGCTCTCCGAATGGGATCACACAAACGTGACATGGCCATCGAAGGGTGACGAAAAATCTCGATTACGCTTATCCTAAACTGAACAATAGTACGTCCTTAATAAAATCAACTGTGGCGACCTTAACAACCTGCAATGCGTCAATTGCTCTCAGCGGCCTACGATGACTTGTTAATAAATATAATTCCGAACTAAAGTACATCACTCAGCCTGAATCTGATGATATTTTATTTTTATTTTTGAGACGGCCGTAAACATTTATATGCAGTTTTAACGACCAATGAAAAGCATTCGAGTGATACAGTTTAGATCATGAGCTTTGTGATAAGGTAATAAGTCACAACAACTGAATAATCTCAACCGGTCTAAAGTAAAGGGGTTAACTAAGGGTTAAGGGTTTGGTTCATGCCGAGGCGCGTTGGTCTGTCAGGATAACAGAGGCATTAATTTTATTTAATGTTATAGCGGAACAAGTGTGCTAGCCGGCAACGCCGGCCATGACCGCCCCGTCATAAAATGGTTTACGATTTTTTTTGTTTATTATTTTTTATTTATTTGTAGGTGAAAATTGATTGTTTATTTTTGGCAGAATTTTTATTCATTTAAATAACACTTTAGAGTCAGAAAGTCTCTACGTTAACAACAAAATTAACACATAAGCCCAAAGGGTAAGATAGGTAAGTATTTCCAAGTGTATTATTAAAATTTATTAAGTTTTTGACTAGGTATAATGTTAAGGCATTAATGAATAAACTGAAAATAATTCTTTACATACGTTTTGATACTATTAAAATAATTATATTAAAAGTGTTATTTAAAGTAAGGTAAGGTTCACACAATTATAATAAAAATACAATAATTCGTTGTTTTTTTTTGGAAAATTTATTTTTTCGACGTGAAAGAGCTCTTTCGAATGTTTCAATAAAGTCTAAATTAGATTATGAACCCGAAAAAAAGTTCATTAAGACTACATAAACTATCTTCACTACATCAAAATTTTCCATAAGATAGTGTCAGATCCGGCTATTGGAAAGCGTTCATGCCATGTATTTGTATGAACGCTCAATACAGGTTCGTCCGTTTGTTTGTTTGTCCGAGTCGGAAATATCGTCGAGACGTTTACGATATTATTTCCGGTCAGACTGTCCGAAGGCGCGGTCTGCATACCTTCTGGACAGAGACAAAATAGACGTCTCGTTCCTCCTTCCGATCTGCCAGACGACTCTAATGTGTGTACTAACGTCGGCGCTGAGCGTCCCAGTTCGGACAATGGCGGAAATTAACGACACGAAACCGCTTATCGTGGCCGTAAAGGAATGTATTTGTTTATCGGACGCGGGCAATGACGAGTATCAACGTTAACGGAGGAAAGATTTGGTGTTATAACGAAATATTGGAAGAAGCAAAGGTTTTTGGTGAACGTTGAAGTGAGAAAGAAAATATTTGATACTACATGAATAAGTAATAAGTAACAGCAGTCCTTCGTACTTTCTGCTCCGTATGCGAGCACTCGCGATGATGGCTCGGAAGCGACCGAATTCAGAAAAAGTCTGACGCAAGAATCGGGTAAATACGATCAGATAGTCTGATCAGACAATCACAAACAAAATTTGAAGTACATTCTCAGCTTTGATGTTAGGACGAAAAGGGTTACTGACGCGCGCCCTCGGCTGACGCGACTTTAACTTTATAACGATACCGACTGAATCGCTGTCAGTTTACAGAATCGGTTTTCTGTGTGCGCGGTCTGGCTGCTGTTATCGTATACTGATGAGTTTTGACGATTTCATTGATGACATTAAAATCTACGCGTTAAAGATGTCCGTTTCCAATGTGACTAATGTCGACGCACCACAAGAAACAGTGGAATCGAGTCGCTGCGTCGCTCCTATTGTTTATTCGTCGATCGCGAGACCGTGACTTTACTTCATCGCTCTCTGAAGGAACTGTATTAGTTGTGGGATGTACCAGCATAGGGTGCTGGTGTTTGATAACGTCATCAATCGTGCTGCATGTAGTGAACCCAATGTCTTCCTTGCTGCAAGCGATCGGTACAGCTGATCGCGACATTTAAAACATCTGTTTAAGAGAAGAGATTGAAGCGGACGCAGTAAGAACGTTGCGGTCTGCTTAGGGTATTTCATTACGGGCAGGCACGATTAAATTAACAAGTGGACAATGAAATTTGAAAGGAATATGTTTTTTGTTACAAACGGTGTTTATTATTTCATAAATGGAAAATTGATAAACAGTACTGCACTACTTTTATAAGGGTTTTTATTATAACAAAAATCCTTAAGACGTTTTCCGCTGACGTACAAAGTAGTAGGGACTGGTAATGCGTTAGGGCTCGTTCTATGTAGCTGCTTCTCATACCGAGCATCCAGGTAAAGGTCCTGCAGCTGGTTGACAGCGAACACTCTGTCTCCGGTAGCCATAGCAAAAAGTTCACAATTGCTTCGTTCTAATTCTATAACGGTACGTTCCTCACTATCAGTCACCACACCTGATTTATATTATATCTCACTCTTAATATCGCCGGCGACGCCAGTGTCGAAACAGTTCTCATTAAAAAAGTGGATTCTGATTGCTAGTTTGTATTCCGTTACCTCTAGGTAATCTCTATAATTACTAGTTGATTAGTATAGTTGTTAAGGTTCTACTTTAGTTCATTTACATACATAGAGCGATGAATTTATCTAGAAATGAATATTTATCAAAAAAATATTAATTAAAGAACAAATCGGACGAAAAAAAGAAAGAAAAATGAAAAAAACTCGTTTAAATAATAAAACCTCATGTGCACATGCATATATTACCTATATATGCATGTGCGCAAAGCCATTAGCACTAGCCAAGAAACGTTCATAACTCCACGTATCGGACCACAACCAACGTCGCTTACGAATATCATAAACTGATATTATAAATACGCCATCCCAATAAAATGATTGACTAATATAGGAAATATATTTATTAAATCATGGATCATGTAAGTCATACACACACGCATGCCCACACAAAATAAACACACACAGCCTGTGTGTGTCTATGGGTGTGTGTATGTGTGCGACATAAATACTTTAAATTGAAAATCTATTTTATTATCGACTGCAACCGAGTTCGTCTGATGCAGCGTCACCTACCCGAACGTGACCGCTCAGCTTTGTTCACCGCCCAGAAAGAATGTACAACCTTTGGGGTGAAAACGTTTGAAAAAGTTTTATAAACTACATACGCGTCTCATTAAAATAGGAAATAGGAAATTCGTCGTTTAGAATACACACCAGCCCCTGAACGGAGTAACGGCTGTCGGACCACCGGCAGACGTCGGCTTGGACCTCTTTGTAATAATGATTTCCGAGTCCCCTTAACTGTTTAGCAATAAAACGTATGCTCATTAATTTTTACGAGCACAGCACAAGGAGGGACCCTGTGCGACATCGACGCTCGCGTGAGGCGGGGGACGGGTGCGTTTTTGTCGAACGAAGTGAAATATTGTTCTCATTTAAAATGTTCATAAAACATCGGATTTAATATAACGCACATGCATATTAACAAAAGTCGCAGGATATATCTGAAGTCGGAATTGTTAATACAGAGTACGAGATGTTTGACTACGTGAAACAGAGGAATATATATGAATGTGTATAGGTAGTGATCTGTTTTGTTACATGGTGTAGAACATTAAACCTTCTTCTTTGTAGTTTTTGTCAAACTTGCCGATCGCAACTTATCCTACCACCGACTGTTACTTACTAAACCCACGTTTCATGAGAACAAACACCTGGCGCAACTTGTACAATAGAGCTCGGGAAAATGCTAATAATCATTTCTTTTTCCACACGAAAAAATCGCTCGCTGAAAATCTGATCCAATATACTCACGGAGCAGACCGTCCAGATAAGAGGCACGTCACGGAGCGACGAACTCCGTAAGTTATAAATAGTGCCTAAGTATCCGTACAACCGTATAAATTTGTAGGCTCTGTCTGTACCTACATATAATTTTTAGCACTCAAAATGCTCTTTTGATCGCTTCAGCACTCGTGATTGTGTATCGCTTCATTATCCAATACAGTCTTCAATAAAATAGCGACAGGGGCCTAGCGTCCTCGGTTACTAAGATATAGGAATAAAGATGGTATCAAAATAAACGTTATTGAAAAATCTACCATAGTATTTTTATTGAAAAAATGTTAATTTGAAAATACGAATCAATTTATTAATTGGGACATTTTCAAATATGCCCAAATTTCTTAAAAGCGAAAAATGTTATTAAATTTTGATAAATACAGTTCTGGAGTATTAAATTATTTATCCTGCGAATGAGTTAATTCTAATAGTATCAAAAATAAACATATAATGTGTAAATTAAAATCGTTAATATTAGTCTGATTTTCATATCTATCAGCACTCTGAGCAACAATTATGCACATTTTTATATAGTTTTAAAAAATATCATGCAACTACCGTTGTGAGTTCATTTTAAGCTCCACATACTTATGTTTGTCCTGAAAAGTCAATAGAAACTGTACCTCCTTTTAAAATATTTTAAAAATTTCCAGTTATGACATCAATATTATTCTATTAAAATATTGGAAAACAAGGTACATCATGTATTGTACACAAAACATAGAATGATTTCTGCTTCCACTCAATGCTAACAGATGGCGTTAGTTTCAGTTTGAAACTTACTATTGTTTTGTTTGTACCATGTATTAATATATTGGCGAAATATTATCAGTATCTTTCTTTAAAAAAAATTAAATTAATTAAATAACAGTGGCAGTGAGACTTAGTGCAGAAGAAAAAGATGCTAAACAAGGCCTATATGTAATATATTACTATGTCTACGCGGGCAGATCTGAGGATGAATCTAGTTTCTTATATTCTCCGTTAGTATTCTGACCAATTTAACAACCTTTATAATGTTCATAAATAGTGAAATACGATATCTCATATTTCGTAATTTCCTTTTATTCCATTTTTTATTTTTATCTTTACTACGTAGACACTTACACAAGGGTTACATTATTGCGAAGGATCTAAAAAATGATATAGTCTCCATCGACAAGTCCACCATTACATCTCTACGTATTAGCGGATTTGTCGATCGATAAGTCTCGACCCGATAAAGTCTCGCCGTCAAAACATAAAATGAAGTTGGCGCACGTGCGTGATTCCATTCAATGCGAGATTTTAAGGAGGCTGAACTCGATCTCACCGAAGTATTGCAGAAGGGCGGGGGGGAGAGGGTGATTCAACTTTTTCTCGTCGCATTACGCGTTATTTGACAAAGGACTTTTACGGCCGGATGTAGAGGTGAAATATAAAGCCGTATTTACGATCGGTACAGGCGCGACGAAAAGCGGCATGACTCAATTTGACAGACGGCAAGTATTGATTTCGTATTGATGTTTCCATTTCGGGTTTTTACATGCATATGAGAATTAAAGGGCAAAAAGAAAGTTGATCGGTGAGAATGCAAAGCAACAGCTAAACATCGCTAACTAAAATTTCGCTAATGTTATAAATAAATTGCATAATATATATTAAGTTTAATATAACTAGACAAATATTTTATAACTAAGCCAACTACTAAATGAAATTAAGATGTAATACGAAATATAGATTTTCAATAAAAAAATATCAAGCACAACTGTATTTTTTATTTTTTTTATTGTGTATTGTTCATGTGCACCTTATATTCCTTTTGTTAACAATTCGAAGCTTTTCGATCACAATATCTCCATCTAATTAAGATAATCGTGCTTAGTTGTCAAAAATATACACAAAATATCTAGCATTACAAACAGAACACTCAATTTTATAACAACGGAGACCCCATCTCATCAACATAAATTCAATGTTCACCGTGTCATAAACGCACAACAACCATCGCTAAACCTATTTTTACAGCTTCAACAATGATTTAGTAGCGATGAATTTTTTTTAATACACAAATAAAAGCGAATTTAATATCAAGCAAAGTTTTTAGAGTCGGACCTAAATCAATCATTCCGATATTTTTCGGGCTGCGTGTGCGCGACTGTACGCGGCTTGTTCGCGCCCGCCGCGGTACAAACGAGTCCATAATAGTATCGCAGAAGCGGGCGACGCCGGGCCGTAAATCATAGCGTCCGCAACAACACACCCGCCGTAATTATTAACGGGCCCGTCACCCAACTCGATAGCTTGGAAAGTGATCGCTCAAACTTTGATTTGTAAATTGGAAAACAGCAAAGGAAATCGATATAGAAGTACAGTACAACGCACGAAACTCTGTCGCTGTGAAGTTAGTCACGAAAACGTCGCAAATCGCATAGAATAGGAACGCGGGGGAGAAGATGGAAGGGTCGGGGAGCATTGAATTGCTCATTGCATCATTCGCAGGCAATTAAGAGCGGCAGGGTTTCGTGCATTATACTGTAGATACATTTAAAAAGTAGCCTATAACTAAAAGCGGTATTAAGAAATATCGACTAAGGAATGTGAGCGGTTGCGAGCGTCTGGAATGTTACCTACCAAACAAAAGGTACCCTGTTGGGATTCTGACCGCTAAGGGCCAGCAAACCGATGACGTCTTTAATATTTAGTTTGATTAAACTATTCATCGCGTATCTTAGACAACACGTCAAGTCGTCGTCTTTGGTCGGTAACCAGGGGCCGTTGGCAATCCTCAAACGGGTACAGGGCTAGCGAGAAGGGTCTAAGATCCCTGCCTTACGATATAAAATAAAAACGATGTGGGGAGAATATGCGTCAATAGCAGGACATGAAAATCTTACACGAATTTCTAAGAAATAGAGGAATAAAAAATTAATATTATATCGCTCGCGATACCCTCCGCGATAAGCGCTAGGGTAACTATCGCGGTCGTTGTCGAGACGCCTGGCGGGAGATGACGGCGACGCCCACGGGCCAGCGGACTGCGTCTTAACGACTCGGTCGATATCGTTATGACGTCAAAATTACGTCAGGTCGAGAAGGGTCGTCGCCACGCGCCCTCAATAGACGCGGAATTGATCTGCAGGCAACTGCGTACTAATAGGATTTCTTGCTGGTTGTCGTGGTCCAGTCATACCGCTGAGCAACTATATAAATCGGTGCTCGCGTCGTCATTGCGCTGTCAAATTCGAAGCTCCATCTCTGTATTGTGATTGCACGGTTCTGTCGGTGGTCAATAGATTATGTTTTGTAATGATTGTGAAAATAGACATCTGCTCAAATTCTTACGGCAAAGAACACGCCGCATAAGTAGAAAATAAAAATCAAACAGGAATAAAAACATCAATGGTGAAATCGTGTGCAATCATGGAGGCAAAATGGATTTCCATGCAGCATCAAAATATGAAATGACCTCGTTTTTCAGAAAATTTGAAAAGATCCAAAAGGACATATATGCCGTATACAAAACAGATAAGCTCAGTTTCAGTAACAAATCAGTTTTAAGATTGTTCTGGACCTAGATGAGCGTTATGTGTTCTCATTATTACACAAATGCAAAAGAGAATATTATGCGTTGAGGGTTCTCAGGCGTTTGTGACTGTGTGAGATTTTTTCGTTCCTTCGTAACAACTGAACCTCGTGGCTGAACCGATTTAAATAAACGATCGAATGAAGGATATTTAACAAAACATACATTGCAAAAATCGTACGTATTTATATAATTGAGTTTGGTACATATTTTTCACTTCTAAATAAATGATACATCGAATTCGACTGTGTCAGATCAAACATTTAGCCGAAATCTCGTTCTTTGTAACTAAAACCAAACCAAATTTAAAATATTTTAGTTCACTTTTTGCAAGGGAGGTTTTTTTTTAATTTTTTGAATTATCTATAATATGCAACTGTATATAGATTAATATTCCTTTCACATTTGCTATATCGCTGTCGCCATCATTTGATTTATTTTCGACAGATGTCCTTCCCGCTTGATAGCTCAGCCTATTTAAATGTCAAATGACATTTCGACAACTTCTGCTATTATCGAGTCGGCATTAACATAGAAAAACGTGCCACGATAACAATACATTGTCCTCGTTCCCGTGAAGTATTAACATATATAGGTGGCGTTTGATAGCAGTTTGATGCGCGTGTCGCGGCCGGCCCGCGTTAAAAATCTATAAAACCCGCGTGACGCTCTGACGTTTTACTGTTTCGTAACGAAAAACCGTCACTAATCGCCGGTTCATAATTCACACGCGGCATGAGTTGTAAAAAGTCGACAGATGCGAGATTGTTTCGGGGACGCCGTTGAGCGGCGGTTTCGAGTGATCGTAAATTAATGCCCGGTAACGGCCGATGGCGCTACTTCGTGTCGCGCTTTCGAAGGAGGCAGTTTTTTTTTAATGCTCTATAAGAAATCCTCTATTCTGTACAAATTTGATGTGGAACAAGAGTGAACACCGAGAAAGATACAAAAAAAAATGTTATTATGGAAAGCTTAGTCTTACACTAAAAGCTACAAGTATACAGATAAAGTGTTATCTGAAATCCAAACTTTTTATAAATACAATTTTCTTGCTATGTAGAAGTAAGCCCTTTTTCTCTTAGAATAGTTTAACGAAATCGGCAACTTAATTCTGGTATCTCCATTTATTTAGAAATGCTTCAAAAAAATAATAACGACATGAATTCAATACTAGATATAGAACTAAGTGGTCATACATGTCAGCGGACAAGTTACCTAAAGACAGAAATTCATTAAGGATGCGATATTTTAGATATGTTCGATAAGGTTTCTGCATATACAAGTACAAAGTTTATCATTGTAAGATGATTGTTACATAGATGTTTGGATAAAAGATATTGTACAATTAATGATTAATTAGAGAACAAATATAGCTGGACATAATCAGCACAATTTCTCCGAGATTTATTCCTTTTATAATAGTTACAAGACTGAGAATAGTTTCATTCAAGAATCTCAACGGTTTTTTATCTGTTTTCAATATCAATAACAACGATATATTGGTCCAGGGAATTCCGAAATTTTTGAGTTTTTCCTGAACTTTTTTCGGCTTTTTTTAAAATTTCCGAATTATTGGAAATCTTAAATTTTCATAGCCATAAGTTAAAAAAATGTTGTTTCTGAAAAAACATTTTTTAGCTTATGCCTATGATATACATCACGGTCCATTCTTCTATTGTAAGTTTATAATAATCGAAAAATATTTTAAGAAAATTGGGGAATGAACCGTACATCAGATTTCTTCTTTTACTTGTGCGAGGTTCCCTCTTGACAAATTTCGTGATTCTAAGTTAATAAGGACTACCTTATAGGTTTCGATTTACATGCTAGTATCAAAACATAAGACGTATATGACCGTGTTTTTTAATTACGATGACCAGAAGCTTGATTTTTTCACAGGTACAAGAGACCTCAGTATTTAATATTAACTTCAATTGATACCCACGTTTTTTTGAGAAAAAGAGTCTCGACAGACATACAGCATCAGAGACTCTAAAAAATATTGATAAATAAAGCAGTTTTAAGCTTTGTACGTTTTATTAAACAGCTAAAGCTAAAGCTTTAGCCAGTCATCGTAATTACTAATAACTTAATTAAAAAACATGACCATTTATGTCTTATATTTTGATACTCGCATTTAAATCGAAACCTATAAGGTTCTTCTTATTAACTTAGAATCACGAAATTTGGTAAGAAGGAACGTCGTACAAATAAAAGAAAAAATCTGAATTACAGTTCATTCTCCAATTGATTTAATATTTTTTTAATTATTATAAACTTCACTTACAATTGGAGAATGAACCGTGATGTACCTAGATCATTTTAGAAAGAACATTTTTTAACTCATGGCTATGAAAATTTAAGATCTCCAAAAATTCGGAAATTTTTAAAAAAGTCAAAAAAAAGTTTAGAAAACTCAAAAGTTTCGGAATTCTCAGAGCCAATATATCACCATTTTATCAAAAAAACAGCCGAAATTTGTAAACTGCAAACATTCCATATTTTCAGAATAGCCTAATATTATCGTGATAGTATGAAGGCGGAATTCCATACATTGTGTATTTAATGTAAACTTTTGACCTTCATTTATTTACATTTTTACCGTTAAAATTTCATAATATGAAATGGTATGAATGTTTGGGTACAGAGGTAGAGTAGTAAAGTTGGAGTCAGCTCAGCGGCCTGAGCACGGATACACTCGGCTCACGACCTGCTAGGATTTCGTTAATTCATTGCGTTTTATTTTGCTAATTGCTTATGAACTTAAGTTGATCGGCGAGCAATGTACACACAATTTGCTTGTCGTGCCGCTAGCCGCACGTGTTCGTGCCTACCATTTGTATGTAGACCAATAAAAATTTTACTGTAGCTTTATTTTACCTTTTCTTTTATTAGCTGTTGTCGTGTCAGGTTTTAATTACGTCGTTGTTAGGGTATACTTTCTCACAATCTTTTTATTTCAAGTATAGGACATTAATGACTCAATAATTATGAGTATAGCCTTCGAATCCGAAGATAACCCGGTTCCATCCTGACCATGGAAGCCTTGACAGATGAGCTTTCAACTTGAGCCGAATTAAACCAATCGCTCCGTGCCTCGGAGGACACGTTAAGCCTTCGCTTCCGGACGCCGTCACCACATTCGTGACGTGTGGCGTTACGAGTCCCCAACTCGCATAAGCTCAGCTCGGGGGCTCAAGATCAAACTGAAATAAGTAAAGAGTCAGACCATATACCTATGCGATAGTGCAATGCAAGTATGACACGAGAACTGAATAGTAAGATTGTATACGAACACTAAAGAACAGAGCCATGCTGTGATGTCGACTTGGCTACGCCATGAAAGTGGGCCGGCTAGACCAGCGAGATACCTCAATCTCATAGAATACTGCTTCAGCTGTTGCGTTTCATCCAGTCAGTGACAGTTCTGGTGACTCACTCCCTTCCATCACGCTATTCCCATATCTATCACCCCCCTTCGTTCCATCGGCTCCTTCCCCTCATTCTAGATATTCTACTTCTTTATACCCAAGAAACACACTGGTGACTCCTCTGGAGTGACGAGCGTCCGTGGACTGCAGTGACCACCAGCTTTTTAGTGGCTCGATGCACATTTGCCTCTCGATTTACTATAAAAAAAAAAACTAAAACTGCATTCACTCCGTTAATCATTAACAAATGGATTGCTCGCGAGTCAAGTGTAGGTATTTCAATGAGGGTAGTACGAGTGCCGCCGACGGACGGGCCCGAAGCCGATAAATAATAAATATACAGAATATAAAAGTGTATTCGGCGCACCGCACACCGACCGCCGAGCTTTATGGTAGACGGCGAATGCAAAGCTCTCCCGTATACGGTGTGCTCTAAAAGTGATCTTACTGGAAAATCACGAAAATTAAGGGTCTAGAGATTCCGCATCTAGATTTACTTCTGTGAGTTGTGTAATTTATACATGATTATAAAAAATAATTTATGCTATAGATAGAAATGAAAAAAAAATTGTCGCTGAATATATATATATATATGTACTGTCTATTTAACGATAAATCATACAGAACTCTTTTGGTGATATTGTAGTACGCATTAGAAGGCCATAAAGTAATCAATCTATTAGAAGGACGGATTTATGTCACAATAGTAATTTTTGAAGTGTTATACTTAAAAAAAAAAATTGCATGTTTTAATAAAAACATACGATTCATCTGTGTATTCGTCTGTCATCAGACTTAGAACCCCTTGGTTGTAAAAATTTGCATTTTGTAACAGAAATATATGACATTTACCTCAATACTGAATCCATTATGTGGAATATTTATATTCAATTCTATACAACGTGTTCGGGTCTATAACACGATGGGATTTGATAAGAAAGTGATACACTTTTTCATAAACTAAAGAGGGAAAAGTTACGAAAATCAATTAGGCAACTATAGAGTGCTCTTCGCGTGTCTAGCTTGCATATAATTGCTTTTTTTACTCCTTTTTAATCGTCTTAATTAAAAGCATCACGTAGGTACATAAGGTCGAGCTCACTTATTACATTTTCACGAAACCCGCGAGTGGCGCTGAAGTGCTGCTGTATTCGGAAACTAGATTTAACTGCTCTAAGACCGCATTATGCTTGCTTTATTTAGAACTTCTGAGATTTATGTGATAAATAGGGAAAGGTATTTTATAATACGAGGCGAAAACAATACGTACAGAGAAATGATTAAAGGTTTTAGTACATTTTATTATATAAAGCTTCAACTAACATTTGAAAGTTTATGCTAACGAAATTGCAATAAACTCGTTTTTGTACGAGTAACATATGCAATTCGGCCAGTATTAATCAGTCGCCTTGTTATAGGTATATATATATTATTATTAATTAGTAAAGTGCATGTGCAATGTCGTGTCAGATTTCTATTATCCCTCTGTTTAATGCATGCTCTTCTACAATCTCTTTATTTTAGATTGAGAGACTGGGTCCTTAATCCACTCCAGCCCAGTGCACATTAAGGGCTGCTAACGATCGCTGTTACGAATGCGGTGACGTCGCCCAAACTGCCCTTCGAGGCAGAGAGCATGAGGTTTGATTCGATTCAAGTTAAAATTTATTAGTCAAGTCGCTTGTCGTCATTAGGGTTCGAACCCAGTATTTTTGGCATGGCAAAAACTCTTGGCGAAAATCAGTCACACCGCTCCATGATAACGCCATTAAAGGTAATGCATCTTTTTTCAGTAACGTATTTGCATTTATTTATTGAACACAGATAATGAAGACTCATCATCCCGGCGTCGGTTGGCGTTTGCAGTAATTTTTAAGTTTATGTTAAGAAGTTAGTATACACTAGAAAGTGTATAGAATAGCGTGGTTATTGTTGTTATCGAGTTTAGTTAAATCAGTCAATGCGTTCATATATTTGAAGCGCTTTCAATGGAAAGTTCCAACGAATTGACGATAAAGAGAGTCGACGTGTTCGAACTAGAAGACACTCGAATCAAATTGAATCAAATATATCTTAATGTGATAGGTTATGAATAACACTTCAAATACGTGAGAATATTTGGAAGGCAGTTTTTTTCTAGGTTCGATCCTCAGCACGAGCCCATTGACCGACAATTTTTTTTTCAATTTACGTGAAATTGCACCACTCGCTCCGTCTCGGAAATGGCGAAGGCGGGGTCGCGTCGGCGCTGGAAGTGCGTCATAGGTTTTAAAGATTTAATTTTACAGTACTAAAATAGGTTACAAAGTGACTGTAACTTTTTATTGCGTTGAAATTGGAACGTTTGAATTTTTTACATCTCTAAGGTATCCTAGACCTTTTATTTTAAATACGATTTAATATCTATATATGTCTTAATATTTATATATCATCCTATTTGGGGTTAATTTTGTTCTTTTGAAGTAGAAAACTTTAAAAGATTACAAGAGATTTAACATTAATAATATTGAAAGTATTTATTGTATGTCCACGCAAGCGAAGCCGCGACACAACACAAGTTTTTCGCATGCCAATATTGTTATTCCAGTCAAGTCTCAGGTTCAATAAATCAGACAAATGTTTATTTGATATCTCACTTCATTAGTAGTAGGAACCTTGTGCTAATAATATAATACGTTCGCTTATTTTCCTTTCTTGTTATCTTTTCATGCGTTATTGAAGTGCTCTGCGTGCGATTCCCACGTTACATTATTAAAAGGAATGCTAAAGTATTCAACTGTCTATAACACTCAATCTCATTAATCGTATATTATTTCGTGCCAGTTATATCAAAATCAATACCGATTTGTATTTCACTTCTACACTCCAAGCTATTTTGATCTGAATATTCGATATAGTTCGACACTTTACTCGAAAGACTAGATAATAACTTGAGCATTAGCAATAAATGGTGTTGTTCACTATTATCGTAAAAATTGATTGATTGAGATTTCTGTCGTGTAAAATCGTTACGTTGAATGATTAAATATTGGACTCAATTCATATATTTGCTGTCAAATAAAAACACTGTAACTGTTTAAAATGTAGTTTGAGTAATTTTCCATAGGTTGCGCTGTACACTATTATAACAAAAACTGGAATGGTTGTAATTCTGTATAACTGCTGTACACAAACAAATATTATTAGTTGCAGTACATTCATTCGTATAAAATTCAGAATTACGTTTACCTAGAAGTTACAATATTAATATAAAAGGACTTCCGCGGTCCAGGTACTTGCGTATGATAGGTTTTAAGCGTTTTTTTAAACGATTAAAAGCTGTGAATGGTTCAATGTTCGATCCTGACGAAGGGCGTATCGACCAACGAATTTCTAACAAAAGTTAAATTAAACCATTCGCCGTTTGGTTCGGAAAGTTGAGTCGGCGATCCCAGGACGCCGTCACCGCATCGGCGACGACGCTCGTCGGCAGCGCCCGTCCGTCTTGGCCGACAACGCAGGGCGGAAGGACTATAGCCCTCCAACTGATGTGACAAGATTGAGGGACGGCATGTCCCAGGAATGGGCTGATTAAAACCGTCGACAACAATGATGAAGCAATATACAAACTTTTGAATCAATCTTTTTCATCATTTTATATCTACGCCGGCGAAGCCGTGGGCAAAAGCTAGTTTTTAATATATTAAACATATATGTAGGTCATTTTTGTAGAAAAAAATTCCTTTTTAATCACTTTTGAAAGTCTCGACGTTGATCGCTAATTTTAAGACTACAAACTGGCACTTTTTTTTAATACAAAATGCAATCGCCAATAATTTTTTTTTTAATATCAGTCCCTCCGCATTCCAATTCAAATAAAAGAGAAAGAGAATTAAGCTCAAAAGCTTTCGTCGCGTGTACACGGAACGCTCCTTTCACCCGGCTTATCTAAATCCGCCAGTTTCCGAATAGTCCAACGTTGACAGACACACAAAAGCTTCGGCCAAAGAAACTAGTCCCGTTCAAAAGGTTTTAGTGCGCGAACTTGGATTGGATTTGTGTTACCCCAGACTAGACAAACATATCTGACTCCAGCGGAATATCTTCCAAAACTACGTCTTGAGTTTTCTAATAAGGACTCTTCTTTGTGTAGTAAAAAAATAAAGTTGTGTATTATAATAAGTGCATTAAATTTGGTAATGTTTAGCAAGTTGTGTTAGGACGTAGAGACTCCAATAAAATCGGAAAATATTATTGTAGCGTCATCTAAAAAAAATCCGCAAAGTGCGTGTTGGGCCACACGCAGCGTAGGGTTCCGTAGTCATCTTTCTTAATATGCGAAATTAGATCGGCCTTTTGTTTGATGCTATGAAACTATTAGTTGAGTTTAGGATTTAACGGCTAACAACGTGTGAAAATGGGCTCACATAGGACGGGCGTTAATACTTTATATTACCTTAATTTTACATAGTTCACAAACTTGTATTTACTACCTGTTTCACATATCCAACAATGTCATCTAAAAATTTATCGATAAAATTCCATTTTCTAAAATTCGTGACATTAATTATGAAATTTTGCTTTTTCTTCATCTTCGTATATTTTTTAAGTTGGTCTACTAATATTCGTTTTAACTTGTAAAGCCTACTCAGTTGTGAATGCCTCCCGTTTAACTTTGTTATATATGTCATGGCAACTGTTGCCACGAATTTTTCCACATATCCAAGAATAACTGATTCCTGGTGGATACATGATACCAAGAAAAAAAAAATTAGCAATTTAAGAATTAACAATTTGAAAACGGTTAGAAACTCAAAAAATACTTTTCACAGACCCGCAAAGTTTTTGTATGAGCTATCCAACGATACTCCACACCATAGGCTAGATGAGTAAAAAAATCATCCACACTCTACGTATAGGGCAGGTATCCTAAAATACCTAAACCTATACACACTAAATGAAAGCCTTCTAATACTAAAAGTCTCTTAGCCAAACTGCGAATAGACAGACAGATGGACGGACGGACATATAGAGACTATAAGGGTTCTTTGTTGACTACGTAACCATAAAAAGTTATGTTGAGAGTTGCCTACGAGCGAGAAGGTATTGATTTCGAATTCTGACTACAGACGTATCGAACAACGAGTTTGAAATAGAGTAAAATTAAACTACTCACTCTAGTTTGGTTAAGTCGTCGTTTCACTAATTATGATAACTAAAAACGATCGAGTCGACATCGCTGTGACGTCACAATTACGTCAGAGTGGGTGCTACGTAACCCGCGTAATTTTGACATCAAAACTATACGGACTGGGCATTGTGAGTTGTTGTTTCAGCGTGGAAAGCTTAAAATTAAGTTCCTCAGTCCGAAATGAAAGAATGTGGAAGCGTGTCTCAACGGTTTAGTGATAAAAACTTGTTGTATCGTAAAAAAAAAATGCTTATACATAGCTCTTAATGAATTCCTTATAGTAGTACGCATTTAACATTAATTTAAAATATATATTTTAATATTCAATATAAGAATAATTTACAATAGTACACGATTGTAAATTTATTTGCCTCGACAATAAACAATCTTACTGTATATAGTCCGCAAGTATTGAATTCCGGTCTGTCGGCTGCCTAGCAGCTCCTAGTTTCACGGCTGGGCGTTTGACTGACGCGCTCGCGTCGCGTGTCCCGGACGCCCTGCGACATCCTTCAGTTTCTTAACAATACATCCGCGGCCCGTACTTTCTATCTGATGGTGAGCGAGTCGATTTTTTTTCTTTATTTCGCTAACTACGGAACCTTTTGTAAGATAAACATGTTTCTTTCTAATTTAAAAGGCAAACTGAGTATTTAAATAGTAACGTCCATGACTGTGTGTTAAT
>BGZK01002579.1:0-49935 GCA_005406025.1 Eumeta japonica | reverse complement strand
ATTTCAAGGCTTATAAGATCAAATTAAAAAGTAATGGAAAATAATTTCGTTCTATTCGTTACTCCTTATGTTCTATACACGACAGCTACTGTTCTATCCAACTAGTATTTTTATAACACATACAACAAGTTGGCTCAGTTTGTATTTGAAACATTTCACGTTTTTGAGGATTGTAAAGGACCCTTCTCCTATGTACAGGTTATATTATAAGATCTTGTTTTATTACAAAGTCTTGGAATAAACGTGGTGTATGCTTATGAATTCTAGCTTGTGTCTCCAGCGTACCAGGCGAATATTCTCTGCTACCAGTTTTTTCAGTAATTTTGCTTACTACTGACCCGAAGTTTGATACAGTTGTAACAAATACCTCGCGCAAACCTTACATTGCGCGTGGCCCGACATGCGCTTGGCCACTTTTACAATTTTCCTTAAATGCTTGCTATAAAATTTACAATCTTCGTAAAATTAGGAAATCTAGTGCTCCACCAATTCACTTTTTGAAAATCGAGATTTGACATTAATATTTTGAGGTCCCAGGAAGTTTTTTCATTATTATTAGAGGAATATAGGTATGTGTGTGTGTTTGAAACTTTCTCTCTCTCTCTCTTTATGTATGCGCGCGTGTGCATGTATGTATGTTTGTGTGTGTGTGTGTGTGTGTGTGAGTGTCAGTGTTGAAATTAAATTTTCTTAAAATTTGACATCAAACAAGTATTAAATATTTGACATTTCAATAAATGACGAAAAAGATGTTTATTTAATTTCCAAAATTTACAATTAAAAACTCTTTAGATATACTTTAAAAGAAAAAATAACTTTTTTAAGAATTGCCGTAAAACCTTTTTCATTTGAATTCATCTTTTTATTGAATGTAATTTTACTTCAAATATCTAACGACTTATTTTGACCTGGTACGTAATTTCAATGCTAACAAGATATTTATTCATTTAACTTTGTAACGAAGCAATAAAATAGAATTAATGAATATTTCACCCGATAGTAAATCGTTGCAAGTTTTACGTATTTCCTTAACGGGAAAAGTTTAAATTGTAGGTACTTTCTTGAATTATGAGGACTTGAAATTAAATACACGGGTAACAGCAAAGCAAAATCCTCATGTTTAAATATTGGTGTCATTTTGTTATAAAATTTTTAATTGTTGTACAAGTACTTTAACGATTTCAACTTATTTCCTTGCGTAATTTTTATTCCTTATATTTATCTTTAGCATTTATTATCATTAGATGTACATTATGTTATATGAGTTTAATATTATACTAGGCTGACATTGTTTTGTCCTTTTCGGTAGGTGATGTATCCATAGAGTATGAATGGAATAAGGATGAACTCATTTGTTTTTTAACATGACGCCGGACATCCGTCGCCGACCTATAGACTAAATCAAAAAGATGGATCTCAGAAAAAATATTTACCATATTCAAATATCTATGAATAGCAATTTTCATGGTGATAGATTAAATGATGTAGAAATTGATGCGCTGCCGCACTGACTAGTATCGAGTTAGATCAAAGTCATAAAAACATACATGAAAAAACCATTTGAAGGCGCCAATTTTCATACGATGTCGAAGTTTATTATGCTTATATCAATATCCATTTTTTATAAATTTAATCAGAGAGATATGCAAGGAATGTACCATGTAGTAATCTTTGATTTCTGTTTACCCTTTTGGCAAATTTATGATGAATAAGTTTATGAAAAAAAAAAAATCTATAATATCTTTGCTTCCCTTAGTTTAAGCATACGTGCGTTCCTGAATTTTCGTAAAAGTTTGTACCGGCCGTGTGGTGGGCGGGCTTTTCATTTGAGCCTGGCAAAGTATAATTCATTACAATTTTCGATATTTATGGATCAAGACAATTATATGAGAGCGTTTTATTCCTGACAACGGGCGCATTATCACCACTTTTTCACCGCTAAACGACGTTGTTCACCGTTCATACGAATAATAGAAAGATAAAGAGAAAAAGCCCGTACATTAAACATATTTGACAATAACTACTCGTTTGTATTAGAAACGTTAGCAGAATACATTTCAATGTATTTATGTATATATGTGTATCTTTTCGTGCATTTGTTTGTGAACTCTTCTTTGCGGGACAAAATTTCATGAAAATTGGTGTGGTAATAATTTATATCCCCTCAGAACTGGAAATAAGATGAAGACCAGAAACAAATCAAAAGTGGCGCCAGGATTGAACTCGAAAGAAGAAACAGGACCGAGCTCGTGGTTGAAAGCGTGATCGGTCGATATAATCACGATGAAAGAATGCATTCTACATCCACGCGGACGGAGCCGCCGCGAAATCTAGCACTCAAGACGCCGATCGCATACGCTATACAATACGATGTGCGGCAATGGGACGTAAGGTCGGGCGAAAGTTTCGCTCGACCCGAAACATTTACTCAATATTTTAGATTACCGAAGTAATGCGATTGTTAATACGAAGAAATTTCTAATAACATTAAGCAAAATGTAAGGTAAAAACGACAATGACTATTACAAAAATAACTTGATCCGCCGTCGACAGCCACTATCCATGCTTTCGTTTTGAAAATAATATTCTACTCGCACACCTAGTTTATAAAAGGACTGTCACAATTTTACATCGCTCTTGTTTAAACAATGATATCAAAAGGTTTCAAAGATCTGCGGTTATGATATGAAAGCAAAAATCTTTTCCGTCTTGGGCTTTATCCACTTCGCGTGATGGATTTATGGACTGTGAACTTTTTGGAACACTCTACAAAAAATATGCGTTTTTTTCTACGAACAAATTAAATGATGTATTTACATGTACAGAAGATTTTTCACATCACAAAATTGTATCTACATCGGCGTGGGAATGATCAATTATTTACAGATCAGAGTTTTAGTTTCGATAAATATTCTATGAATTAATAATTGATTAATATAGTAGTAGACGGCTCATTAATAATGAATATGTATGGAATAACAATGGCTTATTGTTCATGGAAGATATAAAATGATGTTCCGTAAGCACAGCTTCAGACAAATAAATATATTATTTCGATTTCCTATTGATATGTTCTGCAATGTAATTGTAAGTGTTTTATGAAACTATATTACAAAGTTGCATTTGTATTAATAGGTATATGTTTCTGTACTTTGCATAAAATAATATCTAAAGTGCAGTTCTAGGTGAATGTATAGTTTTCAAATAAAGAAGACGGAGCTAGGAGCACTAAAAATGCACAAAACTTTCTCAATATCCATAAAGCGCGGCATCTTCTCGGCGGTAACGAAAATCGACATGTTCCGAATTGAAACTTGCCAGGATTTACGTCCAGTGTTTAAAGCTTAGGAAATGTATTGTTCGTATGGATTGCCAGGTGTTTTATCGTTTTAAAAAACGTTTTTTACGATGTCAAATATATCTTCGTTGTAATTTCTACTTTCAATGACGTATCTATAGTTTTTCGTTTATTTTCACGGGGAGACAAACAGCCATACAAATTTATCGGTCGATAAATTTTTATGGACAAGTGTTAAAGCATATATTGATAAATCGGCATATCAGGTATTCAAGAAGTGTTTGCTTGGTATAATGAAAAATAATTGACGTATAATTTATTTTTATTTCCACAACAGTTCGGATATTTTAGTCAAGGAAATGGAAAATTTTATTGCGCTGGATAAACATTAGTCCGATTTACGACACAGAAAGCTTCAACAAAACGCCATCCGGACTTTCGGGTACCAATATTAACTTTTTATGCTGTACTTCTTTATGAGAGAATTTAAACATTAACTGAGTTAAAATCTTGGCAATAATTTTGAGATATTCGTAAAAGCAAATTTGAGGAATAAATATTTATAACAATTTTAAATTAGATTTTTTCTTTTATAAAAATTTATCTATTCATCAATGAAATTTTTGTCATGAGATTACACATTTCGTAGAATTGTAATGCTATCAACATTTACAATAATTTACATTTATTATTATGTATATGATTATATTATACATATACACATGTATATATATAATATATTAAATATATAATAATATATATTTCTATATATTTAAAATATGTATATTACGTACTACTAAATGGTGTTAAGTTTAGACATGTCAGTTAATAGATAATTCCTACATAAAAATCTGGTTTCTCTTATATTAACACCGCCTAAAACTACACAGTTTAGGAATCATGACCAATAAAACACCTAGCTTCTTTCCATTTTTTATTGTTTATTCCATTGTTGGGTTTTAGTTAAATAACTTTGGTTTTTATACAAAATTCAACCTTTGAGAGTGTGAAAATAACTGCAAAGTATTAAATGAGAAAACTATTTTTTAATAATAAAGCGTAAGAGAAAACAGCTCTGTAACCGACAGCAAAGAATCGGCACCGAAAGCAAGGGCGAGACCAGAACTTAGAATGAAACTCGGATTTGAACCTAAACCTTAACAAAGTTCGAAACTGGAAGCGAGTTCAAATTCGGAATCAGGATTGAGGACGAGCTCGAAAGCGCAACTAGCGTGAGACAGACGGACATACTATAATACTATATTATATATACTATATCTATATTTGTGAGTTGTGATTTTTCTAGCTGATGACAGTAGGTACCTACTATAGTTAATAGAACCGGTCAAGAGCATATCAAACCATGCTCACTGTAGGGTCCCGAAGCCGGTACTACATTATAATGCAGTATAGATGAAAAAACTGGTTGCCTATAATTAGAGAAACAAGTAGGTATGTCGACCATGAGTCTTAAATTATTGTCAACTAAAGTGCACCAAAAGAGCGTATCTTCATGGCACTTACGTCCGTTTATTGAGAAACGTAGTTTTTCAGAAATAACTAAAAAAAGGTATTTCTGATCATATTAAAAATAATTTTCATTAAAAGTGTTTATTAAGCGTTAACTTGCGCTTTTTTCCATATTTTTATTAACATACGGCTTAAAAATTAAAAGAGCGGGCACAATTTCTGCTACTTTCGGAGCGGTTATTTCCAAAAACATTCACTGGGTCAAAGGAATTGCTTAGAAGTCTTAAAGTGTTTCTAACAGAACTGAGGAAATGTGTCCCACACATTGATGTTTGCTGAAAATTCTTTTCTTTCAGCTCCTGTTACATGTATAGAGTGCCCCCTTAAAAATATTTATTTTTGTTATGTAACTATCAAGCTAAGTAGCGGCTTATACAAAGCACCTATACTCCAAATTTTATTTATCTACATTTTTGACTTTGAGTGAAATGCTTGTGATATGCGGACGTACAACATATAACGAAATTATAACGGTTCCATTTTTGTCATTTTGGCTCACAACCCTAAAAATGAATGTATAGATATGTACATACCTATAGTCTTCAGGCAACTCGATGTAAAGGGGTTGGAGTGTGATGTTGCGTAGATGGGGCGGGTAGTCGCCAGCGAGGTAAGTGCGTGATAATTCGGCCAGAGTGCGGTTGAAGGCGCGTACAGCGGCAGCGTGTGCAGCCGGCGCGGCGATGCCCACGTAGAAGGTGGCGCGCGCTGGGGGCCGTAGCACGCGCAGTTCGCCTCCCGCACTCCGCGCCCACCCAGCCGCCACCGCGCACCACCACAGCGCGCCCACGGCCGCCCACCAGCGCAAGCGCATGCCGGCCCGCCCACCCACACCCTCACCGCGCCTCCCGCCCGCCCATCACGCGTCCCCACCACCACCATGCACGCCGAACTCGCGCCCGCACCGCCACCTGCACCCGCGCCCGCACCGCGAACGCTCTTTTGTCACACACACGCCTGAAACAAGCACAATTAATAATAAGTTAATATTTATTGTTTTCTTCGATTGTGATTGTGAATAATCTATACATATTTATTAATTTTAAAATAGGTTTGTGTTCCAAATATTAAAAAAAAGTTACTATCAACTTGGCAAGGTCAAGCAATTTTATGGACTTAAATTGCCTCGATTATATTCATATTAGACTAATAGGATAGATAATGAGTGCTTTCATATCAATAGAACACTATTATTATCTTATTAAGTATATGTTAAAAAAAAAACATTTAACGTTTTATATATAAATTGACTTAAGAAAATTCGGGCATATTGGGTTTTCTCTGTGTATATACATTCTGTACGTGGTCATGATAACGGCCAAAAACAGTCAGGTATTATAACCATTTTCTTATTATATTTCGAAAAAGGGCATGTAAATTTATATTGTATACCATCAGCTTAATCCGTTTGTTTTTTTTTTTCATAAAACTTATATTTTTTTAAGTTCGTCATGACAGGGATATATTTTTTCTCACTAGGTTCTTCTAGAAGGGTTAAGTTACAGGTACTGTAAGACTGTTCGGCACTTACAGATGTTTATATGTAAGTGATGTAATGGTTAGATTCGGTTTAATTTTTCTTATCGTTCTTGTAAATGATTTTTTTTTAATTTTCCATTTTCCTTTATAAATCTATCATAGAATTCGCTTTTTATTACAATTTAAATCAGCTTTATGAGGCGTGCACTTTAGGACTTTCAAAACATTATTTAAAGTTTACAGTAGCAACATGATCAATTAAAATTGGATATCAATTTTATTCGTAAAATATTTTACCTTTATAGGTATTGAAGACTACATGAGTCTTCAATACCTGTTCTTAGTAATAATGTATATTTTTTTGAACATTGAGTTACCAAACGGATCTCTTAAAAATCGACCACAAGAACCACCCATTCTATTTGCAATTATGAGATAATTTTGATTGATCCAATAAATCAATAAAATATGGCAAAGTGATGATATCCTCCATGTTCTGTGCTTTGATTCATTCATTATTTCTTGAAGTGCCGAAAGTAATTCGTGAAGTCCATTAAGTCATCTTGAACAGTTTGTCTTGGCCAATTCTATGTAACTTATCCATTCGTCTTCTGCGAAAAAACTTGGGCCGGAGTCGATAAAATTAACGACTCTCTTACCCATTATCGCGCCCACGCCTTTCTTGCTCTACTGATTCAGCTTAATTCCCTTTAGAACGCCTATTTATTTTGTTTAACATTTTAAGCGTTTCAAGAACGCGTTTTTTACAAAATCACATTACCAAATAGGCGATTTCCATAATATTATAAAACCTTTTTCAAATTTCTCCAAAAAATGTGCACTAAAAATGAAACTACCCCGTAAATCTATAATGCTCAGATGATATTCATAATGTATTCCAAAAAAAAAAACAATATTCATCGCTTGTCCGTTGTGTTCGGTTGAAAACGGTTTTTTTATAATCGATAATCGTATTTATATATAACACGATGTTATACACTGTCAATTTACGAAGTCCTGTTATGTGATCATATGCAAAATGCAAATCAATCGTAATTACATGTTAGTTTGTTTGTTTGTTTCCATTAAACCGCATTAAATAAAGGTACAGATCATCATTAGGCTTGCATACAGGTTTTAGTTTCACTTGGAATTGTACATGTATAATGAGTATAATGCGTTCAGGATGTGTACGATGTATGAGTACAGGATGTCCGTTTGCAACGTACAGTAACATACATCATAAAACCGATCGCTGACTTTCAAATACGCTTTTCCATAACAAATTATCGTGACATAAATTGAATATTTATTCCGTTGATGGAACAACTAAGTAAATGTTAAAAATTATATTTATCTGAATCACTAATATAACTAGCACTGAATTTCAATATACGTTTCGTACCGATAGAGCACACTATCAGAAAAAATCAGACAATCACTTCCACCAGCATGCCTGGAATATTGTATACAAAAGAATTAAGGTATTGGATACTTAAAATAGTATTTCCTTAATATTTAACTATGTAGTATCCGTATCTTTTACCCGAGCACCCATAGCTGACCTTTACATCATAAAAATAGTTTTTTTACATTCGTTTCGTCAATCTACTTTCGCTTATCATTTGCAGATAGATTAGTCGCTTTTCAGTCCAGTCATTTACATTTTTTGCTCTCGTGTAATTACGTCTTTTTCCCAGTGATTACATCTCCTTTCAAAAAAATTCTGGTTTCTTAGATGACTTCACATATCCACATGTACGACTCTGTACATCTATCTTACGAGAACACCCCACAAATAGTAGGCATCGCATCTCCACATTTTTTTTTACTTTCATATTTTTTTGGCATACTGAACTTTCACTAACGTACGTAAGTGTTGAAACCGGCATTTTGCTATAGCTATAGACAGCGCAAAGAGCCGTACTCGCTTTTTTTCGTACGTTTACTCATACTTTAATTTTTTTCCTGGTTTCCATCATCTGAAAGCAAAATTTACCCCAGAACAATTTTTCTGTTCATTTGTTCAGCTGTTACTTCCAATGGCATATTGAATTTTCATATACTGTTATTTCCGTCAAATATTATGAATTTTATTTCAGTTATATTCATTTTCAGTCAAAAAATCTAAAATACTTTTCAAAAAAGGTATCACTAGTTTGTGACAGAATCGGTTATTTTGATTACTATATCCTTGAATTAGCACGCTAGTGCAAAGATTATCCATTCTTAATCTACAACCATATTTTACAAACCGTTTAAATAATTATTTATAAACAAAGTAACATACATATATATTTAAACTCGCATGTTATTTTATTGAATAAAAAAACAGTTTTTTTAAATTTAAATCGAAATAACAACGAAAATGGATTATGTAGAAAGATTCCATGGAAAGACAAAAACATATGTAGTAAAGAGTAGAGAGGAGTGAAAAATCGTACAAGCAAGCATGATTTGTTAATTTTGGAAATTCGTAAGATATTGCATATAGCGGTATATGAAAAACCAACAATGCAATTTATTAAAAACTTATATCAAAGATTCGTACCGATCTGTGATATGTATAATAATTTCCTGAAATTCTTAAGGGGGAAAAATTCACATCAAGGTCTATAAAAGGAGCGAAGACGCACATCGTCTGATTAACTTCCCCTACGTTAAACAGCCATGACTCTATATATCTCTGCCTGATAATTATGGAGACATTGAAACAGTTCATAGGTGCCCTGTTCATATCTAAATCAATACTAAACGCCAAAGTACAATGGCTGTCGCCCCTTCGTCATGTTACTAGCCACGCCTAACTTAAATAATGCCTTACATAAAGATTTCTTCGCCATCCAGTAGATCAATCTAAGCTTATTAAAATGGAATAAAAAAAAATGTTTTTATGGAAAACTCCAAAACCGTATTTTCGACAATATCAAATAGACCGTAACTAGGTAAATAAGGTTATTATACGCAAATAAAATTATTTCTCAAATGGTGACTATATTATTATTATTTGTTTATATGTTTTGACATTCTTCTGATTGGAAATTATCTAATTTTTCTAAAGAAGCTCATAAATTATATAAGAATTATACTAGCATTATTCTGTAATTCGGTACCTATGGAAACAATTATATCTATAATTTGTAAATAGAATGAGGTTATTTTTTTTTTATTATTTCTTTAATATTCAAACCCTGACAACCTGATTTTAAACATTGAAGTGTATATGATAATGTATTTGTAGTGGGCTACCAAACAACATGACGCAAATAGTAATAGAAACTTAATATATGAAATACCGTTACCACATAATTTACTTATCGTGAAGGGTTGTAACATTAAAAAAAAATAATGGGCTGTCTGTACAGCATTAAAATAGGTTTCATACTTCTACATCTATGTACAAACCTTTTAAAGTCTGTTGTAAGACTGTTTCATACGGTTATCATTCTTGATTTTACTTTAAAAAAATTAAATCCTACGAAAACAAAACATTTAATAATATGCGGTAAGTTTGAGAATTAAAATTATCTTAACGGACCAAAAACGGATCGTTAAAATTTGACACGAAATTTTTGTCTTACTTCCACTCTTCTTAATGCGCTTAATACAATGACAGCTTAAAATGATCGCTAACAGTTAATTTACGTTAAGCTATATTTAAACGTCTTAACTTTTGTAAAAATAAAAAAGAAAACGCTATTATTGAGGTTTTTATTGAATTAAAACGTCAAAAAACAACTTCATGATTCATATTAAGGTATAGTTAAGTTGTACGAGAATTTAAACTTCTCAGTCTTATGGTCAAAATTTTGAAAAACTTAGCTAGAAGTCAGAATAGTAAAATTATTAACTACTTTTGTTTAGAAATGAATTATCTTTTCACTTTGTTTTTCGATGTATTAACATTTTAAAAATATTACTTATTTATATTAACTTGTCGACTCAATTTCTTACTTTACCTTATTGTAAGCCTAAATGTGACATATGAAATTGACAAAAATATCAATTTATCCATGACGTTTTCGTAACTATTACATACATTTATGAACAACACTGTCTTTATTATTTATATTAAAAGTCTATGTCAAATGAGAATCAACTAAAAAAAACTGTGAAAAAGAATGATAAAACTAATGAATACTTAACGGTTACTGTAATTAATTAAGTTGCAGAATACTGAAAAAAATAAAACTTTGTTACGAATGAAATAAATATAAAAGAATTACTTATTTAAAATTAAAAATAATTCGAAACTTAAAAACTAACACGAAACTAAACATCCTCGTTTTAATACCCCGTCAATATTTTATGATGGTTAAACCCCATTCTACACAATATACACAATTATATGAAATTTTATGAAACGGTAGTTACATACAGATTTAAACCATGTATTATTTCTTATATTATTATTGTTAATCGTTTCTTCAATCGTCATGATTATTATTTTTCTAATTAATGGTTTAGAAAATTCTTACGCTCCGAAGTTTAAGCAAAAATCGAATTTCAATTAGATCGTAATATGTCTAATAGCCCTTTGAACGGAATACGCGAACGGAGGACCAGAGTAAAGTGGAATTTAGCGGAGGGTCCCGCTCCGGGTCTAATGCGACGCAAATTAATACCTGCCCTGGAAACCCTTATAGTGCCATTACCCTACCGCATTTGACGATATTAAATTCGGCCGGTTTCATTCTCTACCCATTTTACAATTTCTTATAAATTTTTACATCAAATCTGCATTACTATTGCGGCATGCATATGGGTACAACGACTCCAAAACAATAAAAAATCTTGCATATATCTATTAATAATATTTTTTATACATAGCTAATTCGCGATTATTACTTAAATCACATAGAAATTATAATGTGTAAGTACTAATTTCGTCTAGCATATAATAATTTGCCAAGCCACAAAATATTTACAAGGTAACTTTAAAACGCAAAACAATTTTTAACAGTTTTACATATATCGGTAAAATGCTAGTGAATATTCCATGTCAACTAATACACATTCTATTAGTTTGCAAGCAAAAAACGTATTAATTCTTGAAATTGCAATTAAAATATAACTAAAAGATTGTGCGTTCAGAATGGCATCTAAAATTATATGCGAAACCTCCAAACAGGCAAGTAAACAATTGCTGAATTTATTGTTGAAATTATTATTTTTTTATTGAAATAGCCGTCTATCGTCGATAATAGCTATACTTTTATATTTACAGCTATATCGTATATATAGCTATAAATAGCTGTACCATTACATACCATAATTGTGAAGATTCTTTAAAAACGTTTATTAAATAAGCAGTAAATTATTAAAAAAATACTCTTTACGAACTCTATGCGTCTATTATTATTGTTTTTATTTAACTTTGTAAATAATTTTGTAGTAATTTTTGTAACTGCTATATTTGTAAGAAATATTAGGAATAAGAAAGTCATAAAAAAGGTAACAAAACATGTTTTTATTTTCTCAAAATAAAACTGTAAGTGGAACAATTTGGAAAATATTATTATATTCAAAAACATAAATAAAAATTTTATGTACAGCAGCAACTGCATATTTTGTACGATTTTTTAATTCAGATATTTTTGATAAAATTAATATGGCAAGATGTTATAAAACGAATGTAATAAGTTTTTTTACAAAACGTATTTGAACGAGTATCTAATCTGTTATCCGTTATTTAATAGTTTTTTTTTTACTTGCACTAGTAAGAATAAATTTGAGTAAAAGTTATCACAAGTTCTCTTTCTAATATATTCTTATTTGTTCTAATTCTAATAAGTTATAATTTGATTATTTTTTTATTATCTTTGATAATTAATAAAAATAGTGAATTCTAAGAAAATTGCTAATAAGAAGCAATTTGTTTATTTAATCAAAAATAAACGAGATTTCCGCACTTCCCTTTTAAATCTCTAGACCATATGTGGGCAACAACCAGCCAGCTGCAAGATTTGATCCGGCCCACGAGACATTTTGAAAAATTTAATGTTTGATATCTATCGCTAAAAAATATGAACACTACCTTAAAACACTAATTTAAAATGCACTACTTTTTTAACGCGACCCGCAAACGTATTTGCACACTAAAGATTGACTCATAAGTTGTCAAAAGTTGCCCATGCTCTAGATAAAATATTTATTCCAAATTTTAAAAATATTGTTTAATAACATGAAAAAATTTTACTTACAGCAGCAAGCTTCAAGCTTACATCTTAAAGTAACGTAATGGTATATTGCTCGCTGCGCGGTTATTCATTTGCGAAATTAAATTAAAACTATTGCAATAAAGAAAGTATACCGAAAGGTGAACATATTTATTTGACCTTGTTTTTTGATAAAAAAAAATTGAAAAATTCGTTTTACATTAATAATTTATGAGTATTTTCGTAGACCCCTATATATCGTTTTTGAATATTTTTTTAATATTTTTGCATTTGAAAATTCAAATAATATTATAATTTATTTAAAAAATTGACGATATGCAATTATAAAATTCATCAATATCTGTTTACATTTTATCTTTCATATTTCTCAAATTTATTTTATCAAACAACATATCAATAATTAAATAATCATTTTTGAAGTTTAAGTGTATTGAGATTTCCATGTATCTAAACGATTCATTTTAACAATCCAAAATAATTCGATTTATAATAATCCGATATGTATACAGTTCCTTTAGTAAGCATTGAGCATCACCAGAAAATTCGTTACTTAGATTGTTCTATCAGAAATAGCGGGATATGGGCCTCCTACGACGCTAGCAAATCGTATAGCCATTGTGCTCCGGGTATCGATCGAACTTTAATATAAAAATCCATTCGCCTAGAAGAGAAATTCCTTTGTCGGGCGTCCCGCAGCTTAAATAGGCGGCATAGTTCACGTAAACTCGGAAATAACTTACAATAAAACCGTTATGGATTATAAGATGGCTGCACCGCCCCATAATACACTTTATCATAATATGTAGCCGGCCGCCCCCGGCGTGGCCGTACTTCGGATATTTGTGCGGGTAAAAGGAACTTTATTTGCATGAAAGGACTAGCTTAGGTAGTGAAAACAATCGGTATTTTAGTTTAGGAGTCTATCTAGACTCGTGTAAGTATATGTTGCGTCATCATTTTTTACGTTAGTGATCAATAATGTTTTTTCTTGGTCGACGTGAGGGTGTCTTCATCTATCTGCAGGGTCACGCCTTTCTACCTTGTCATAGATCTGATAGCGAGCGTTATCACCCAGCGGCGGTATTGTCTGTGAGCGATGGTTTATCTGTCCTTCGCTTTACTTTGAGTTAAACCTCATCGATTGTATCATCTTCGGCCGGAGATGGAACCCGTTACCTTCTTGTTCACCTAACCGGCATCACATACTTTGTTTCATCCCTTATTGTAAAGATAGAATGCAATGTTAGATGAACAAATGAACCCAAATTGTAATTTCATTGTAAGATACTTTACGAGTAATTGAAAGTCGCCTAACTTTAGGGTAAAATTTACATGATATTGAAAACAACCTATAAAAATTGGCCAAGAGTATGTCGGACCATGCTCATTATAGGGTTCTGAAGCCATTATTACAAAGAAATGCTCTACAGATGAAAAAAGTATGTTGTGGCTCTTGTTTTTATATTTCCCGCAAAGAATACTTAGAAGCACTTTAGTCACATATAACTAGAAAAACAAGTAGGTATGTTGATTATTACTATTAAGCTAGTGTAAACTAAAGTGCATCAGCAAAAGAGCGTATCTTCATGAGACTTATGTCCTTTTGTTGAGAAGCGCAGTTTTTCGGCAATGACTCAAAAACAATATAACCGATCATGTTCAAAATAATTTTCGTGAAAATTATTTATTAAACGTAATCTTTTTTTTTTATTTTTTTTTTCATATTTTTTGCACATACGGTTTAGAAAATAGAGGGGGAAACAATTTTTGCTTTTACATACAGAATTTGGTGTAGCGGAAAAAAAAATCTGCAGAACAAATAGTTTAATTATAATTTAAACTAATATCAACTAAACCAACGGCCTGCGGTTGCCACGCGCGGCAATATCAATAGACAATATTATCTCTTATTTTCCGAACCAATTCCATTTGTGATGACGGTTACGATTCTAATTTTCACCTGAATCTCGATTCATGTGACCGAAGAAGTCATTGGAACTCGTTCAATATTATTATATTTCGCATAAGGATCGGCTTGCGTTTTCATGAATTGACTTTCGTCATCTTCTTGTTGTCGTTGAAGTTTAAAAAACTAGCGTCTAATAATTATTTATAAAAAAAGTTACTATTTCAAATTTTTTTTCGTAAGTGTTAATTAATATTCGAGCAGTATTGATGAGTCAATAGTTTTAGTACATTCACCACCTGATTTTTTTTTCAATATAGAAATATGTTAAGTGACCTAATTTTAGTGTACACTAACTCTTCCAACGACTATGTTTCCGTGAATATGGAACGAATTCCTTACCTTTTTATATCGATGGATTGTTGGTAACAACAGGGACTCGACAGAGGATCAAGATCAACTCCAATCCGAAAACAGAATTGCTAGCGGTCCCGGGATGGGGCTAACAGTTGACAGCGCCATCGATAAAAGACAACGCAATCATTCCACATCTACGAGGGCGGAGACGCGGGCGAAAACCAATCTGTAAATAACAACATCTTAAGCGCGATGCACAGGGGAAAATACCGCGTAACATATTTACGACTTTTTTGTAGGGGAAGTCACCTTACCAGCAATATTTGTCTGCATAATTCAATAGGGCATGAGAGGTAAGATCTTCGAAAGTCAGTTTCGATTAGCGACGTCGCAGCAGCGCCGTGACGAGGGTCGGCTGAAACTTTAGCCTAGTGTGATTCCTATCTAATAACGTTGGGGAATAAATTCATGTTGAAAATAACTTTTTTTTTTTGTTAGGAACAGAATACATATTTCATCCCGTAGAAGCGAGATACCGTTACTAGAATTTGCAATATAATAGGAAGATTTTAATTTTCTGATAAAATTAGAACAAAAGTGTATTCTTCATGCTTATCCGTCTGCCTAAAAATTTGGAATAAGTACCGCTGCCGTGAAGTATTGTACATGCGTTAATTATACAAAGAGATTATCGCTAACAGTGAATTAGCTATTATAATTAGAATTAGCTAATAAATTAGTAATATATATTAGTGTCAAGCGTTACTTAGTCTAGAATATTTTTTAACGTGATTCGAAAAATGCATTTTGACGTGACAACGTCTTAAATTAGGTTGCGGCTGGGAGTCACTTATGAAAAAGTGTAACGCTCGGTAACGTAACGATGAGTCACCGAACGAGAGAGAGGCCCGCCGAATGCCTTGCGTCTCTCTCCCACTCAACTATGATCGGTCTGCCGCGCGCGCAGCACTAGAGAATTAGTGCATAGCTTGCAAATGTATTGCAAGTTATTGTATGTATATTTGTATATAAATACGTATGTATGTGTAAAGGTAAAAATAAAATTTTGTTAATATGAAATTCAGTGCGAGATTCTTTGTATAAATTAATGTTTTAAATATAATTCTTTGTATAAATAAATGTTTTAAATTGTTACTATTATTTCATCCTTCTTCCTACTATACGAATGAATATTCACATTAAAATGATTTTACCATTCAAAGTCGTTGTCACGTAAAACTTTCGCCCGTATACCGACTTTACAGGCAACCAATTTTTTTTTTTTTCTTTTATTTATTCTAATAAGATCTGTAACGATTCTTCGAGTATAATGTTAAACTGAATTATCTTTCATTCTAAATGTCGTATCTTCTAATGTAGTAAGTAGTCAATCCGTCAAAAAACGACGAATCTCAAAAAAAATTTTTCAGACCTCACGAAACGAAGAAGTTGTAGCTGATGTGATTTCAGTACTTTTCAAAGTCCATATTTTCGTGATCATTCGAATGATAACCAAATTGGCTTCAAAAAAACTTGAGATGGTCAACAGCATGCGGTAACAGCACGATTGACACCTTCAACACAAGGGCGACCGCACACGGAATACTGTTTTCAATCGCCAGGTCACACACAAAAGGAAGAACTCACATATTACTCCTTGCTATGTATTTTATTAATAATTTGTGGATGTATTGTTGCTGCAGCGAACTGCACAATTCCAATATCAATTCTGGACATTAGACTGAATACAATGGAATATTACTATCACGTGTATTGGGAGTAATGTTTTGAGAAAACTCTAGACAGTTATTCCTGTCACGAATCTGTCGACGAAACAACGTCACCTTCATCAAATGGGCAATTAACTTTTTCCTTATAACACGTTTTAAACGTAACTTTCTTTTTCGATATACAGTTTTTCTCTAGTTTGAAATGTCTTCCATCAGCGATGTTCAGTTGGGTTTACTTTTGTATTTTGCATTGTTATTCAACAATAACTGTACAAAATACAAAAATATTTATTTGGTACGATTAAATACGAAAACATTGTGTTGGTCTCCTTATAAGTATAAAATATTTGTGCTAGGAGACTACGTTCTTCCATAGCATGATTATAGATCATATAAGTCAATTACGAGACGGGATATAAATAAAACGGGGACGAATTAAAAAACTGAAAAACGGAACAGATACTCGCCTGTTAGATTTAGGCGGGCTACAAATGAAGAGAGGCACATTATATTAATTGCAGCTTTGATACGTGCGCCGCGTGCGGAACGCGTACGCACGCCTGGAGGTGCCGGCCGCCCAACCATTTTTGTGGAGGCTGATTTTATGGATGGATGCGCTCAAATAAAGAAGCGAGACGCCACCAGGCTCGACCTCCAGTAAGTCGTTGCTGCACGAAGAATAGCGAGCCTGTTCTCTTATAGTTGCCCCTACAACTCTGCTAGGGAAGCGTAGAATTCCGATGGTTTCGTTGCAGTTGAACAATATCTACGACCGACGCATGTGGCATCGTTGGTCCCAGTTGTAACATTGTGGTCAAAGAGACAGCACCCTTTTGCTGCTGAAGAAAAAGCCGACAACGTAAAGCCGTCATCTGAAGGGCCAGATCTGCCGCTTAGGAAGCAGCTAACAAGGTGAAGCTGTCATCCGATGGGCTCGAGCCCGACAGGTACCAGAACCGCGGTCCTCCTTCAGCCGGCGCGATGAAAACCACCCGAATCCACCCCTGAGAATCTCACCTCCCGCTAATTAGCCGGCGTCGTATCTCAAAGTACATTGAAACATTTTTTAGAGGTCAAACATCAATAAATTCGAGGAGTATTTTATTGTTAAGATACCTGTATATTCTTTATTTTCTTCAGTAAAAGAATAGATGAAAAGGGCAAGTGGAATGTGTTGTGTTTGTATCTTTGTTTGTATGAGTTTTAGTCATATGTATGTCAGCTGTTATTTGGATAAATTATGTAATATGTTTTTTACTTTTATATTATTATTTCTATTAAGTTTGTCATTATGTTTGTTATGTACCATGGGGTGAAAAGGTTTTTCTGTATTCCTTAGTGAAAGTATACAGCCATGTCAGCGGGTTATGTTACATCCCTGATTTTAAATTTTTTGATAAAGAAATATTTTTTACTTAATTTGCTTCATAGTTATCATGTATAGTTTGAAGTTTGACCTACATATTGATTGTTTGCAAATGATGTTTTGACATTTTCTATAGTTACAGCTACATCATTCTGTCTTCAAAACTGGTGTCAGACACTAATCTTCTACGTCCTTTTAGAACGTAAATGAAAATAAAAAGTTGTCTAACAATTGAGAAATCACAAAGCGTATACAGGTTTTCAGTAGGAAAACGAAATGGTTTGAAAAACATGGTCTTCAGCCGAGCGTGTTATGATTTTTCTATTTTCAAAAAAATATTTTCAGCCGCCACGACAAGCAGGAATGCAATGATCTATTAGAAATTCGACCAAACCAATGTACATTCATTTACGCTTTTAAGAACATATATACAAATGAAATTTTCAAACAAAGGTTGTACTCTCCGTTTTAGGAGGATGACAAGTACATTGGTAAGTTCTTCGATTATGGAGGATGATACAGGTCATTTATTATATAAGGTGACTCATATACTCGTTAGCCTATCGCATTAAAGAGAAATATCAGTTTTGAGCAGACGATAGAAGAGTAACAGAGCTCTTTTACCTACTGAAAAAAGTGCTATTCTGCTAGCAGCATCAATAAAAAAACGTTTAGTGTCTAGGAGAGGGTATCTCCTTCAACGCAATAATAGTATTTGTACACAAATTATTTTTAAGACACAAAACTTTTTAAAAAATGACGTTCGACTCAACAAAGCTTAAATTTAAAATGCTAAAACAGAATTTACATTATTTTTAATAAATACGATATAAATGTGACTATAAACATTTTATTTTATTTAACAAAATAAAATTAACACAATAAAACAAATTAATTCTTCGTATAGTATCACGCAAAAAATACGGAGACAAACTTTATGTTGTTAAGTTATGACGGTATGATGTTTTCATCGACATTATTGTGTTTATATATGTTAGAATCGATATATAGGTTTAAATCCATATACATGTTTGAATCAACAATATTCGAGAATCTGACATTGCAAAACGCTATTTGACCGCGTGTTTTGTGTTAAAACATATAAAAAATAACTGTGAAGTAAAAACCAGTAATTAATATGGCTAATTATAAGGTTAAGGAAAAATTTTTTTTCGCATTTTATATGCAAATTCAACATAATTTTTCATCATATTTTATTCATATTAATTATATATATAAATATGTGCCATTTTGTCCAACAACTTGTTGCTATATTGTAGGAAATGACATAATCCCTATTGTAATAATTGCTGTAAAAAATTTGAGAGTTCAGTTCAAAAAATTGCGATAAGTCGTTTTAACAGTCGTCTCTTGATGTAAACCTGACACTAACTGAAGAATTTTGAACAGATCGAAACAGGTAAAAATCTAAGGGTGCAAGGTCAAGGCTATATGGTGCATACATTAACACTTCCCAACAAAAGTCTCTTAATATTTGCCGAATGGCTAAAGTGTGTGTGGTCTGAGATTATCAAAGGAAAAACGACCGGATTGATCACAATCCGGTCGTTTTTCCTTTTCTTCTTCCTAGTACCTCTTCAGCTGTTGTCAGTACTCGTAAAGATCCGAATTTCTGGTTTTACCTGGCGGTAAAAGCTCATAATGAATAATGCTCTTCTAATCCAACCATACACAGAGCATTAATTTACTGCGAGTTAATTCGGGTTTCGCTATAGTCTGTGGAGTTTGTTTGCCTTTTGACCATGACCTTTTTCACACCATCTTATCGAAGGTAATACAGTTTTCATCACCAGTGATCAATCTTTTTAAAAACATTACGGTTTAATTACATTTTAGTAGAGAAGCGCAAATAAGCACACAATTCATTAGATTTCTTTCATTTAACTCCTATGGAACCTAAATATTGAGCTATTTTGTATATTCAACATTGTTAAAATGGGTCAAAACTATTTTATAGTCAATTATCAGTCTTTCAGATATCTCATAAGAATTAATATGCTGATCTTGCTCTATTGTTTCCAAAATGGCATCGAATTATCCGTAACAGGTTGACGAGAGTGAGGTACATCTTTAACATTAAAATTACCAAATTAAAACGCTTGAACCAGTTCTTTGACACTCTCACAGACACTGCATTAGATCCATAAGCGTCACGCATTTAATTAGCGGCTTGTGTCGCATTTTTCCTTTTTTTTTTTTGTAATGAAACTACAAAATTTAATCGAATGTCTACGTTAGATTTACTCATTTTGGTATACAAAAAAACAATAGAAAATGCCGTGACACTGTTTTTAATTTTTATTTGTCTTTTTTTTAAAAGCCACCTATTTAATGGTATTAAAGCCAGCTAGATACAAACAGCACAACCAAAGAAATTCTATTGCAACTTTTTACTTATAAAATACGAAAAACTTTTTGCCCGATCTAATATTCTATTATAAAGAATTAATAAAATGTTAATCGATGTGTATGTAATTCTTGAATTTTATTTGTAACTAACTCTACTCCTTATGTATAAAATGTGGTCAGGATTACAATATATTAATATATATTTTTCTCTATTTATATATTTAATACATATGTCTAATTCTAATATATTCTATCGAATATTATTGAAGAAGCGACTGTATACGATTGATTTATCAGAAACGGCTGTAAAGGTTTTGATGGAGTTTTACGTATTACGTAGCGTATATTATATATGGAAATATTCATTATTGGAAATGAATATGAGCAACTTTTGCCGCGGAAAGTTATCACATTCTCACGGAAAACTCGAAAGACGCGAAGCAAAGTTTGGTCACCCAAGTATTTGTTACATTTAAATGATTATATCGAAACAGTTTTCATGGCAGAAAATAATATTAAGCAGTTTTAAGATTTATTTTAGTGTTAAAAATCGTACCGCTTTTTCAATTTGACATTCAGGTCGTGTGGCACATTCAAAGGCGTTCTTCGAAGCTTTTTAGAGAGTGCACGCGAAAACTACTTCTCAAAAAACTTCTTTTTAGTGTAAAAATGCAATTTGATATGAAACAGGTATGATAGATTTTTAAAATAAACATTTTCAATAAATTTGCCAATACACTGATTAAAGAATAAAGTGTAGAACATTGAAAATTAATATAATTTAACAGTTACCTACAATGTCGAGCACTCTTATTTTTATGTTGAAATGTCGACACCTCACCAGTCAAACCTATATTCCAATTCGTATTTTGAATTAGATACGATTTTTTAAATTACAACGAAACAATAAATAAAATAAAATTGTATAAAACTTACCCTTTTATATTATTTCCATTTATATTAAGAAAACAAAATCAATTTCAAGATTCTGATTACAATAGCTGGCATTTCGCATCGTGAATTTTTAAATATTCACAAAAAAAATTACACAGTGATGACTTTTTGGAGGTACAGGTTTTACGGGTATGCAAGCTTTTATAACATCGTATCATCGACTGCGCGATTAAACCGCGTATGTCGTTTGCGCACGTCATGTTACATTATATTCTGTATGTATAATGTAACATCAACATTATACTTAAAAACTACTGAAATTGCAAAATTTTAATGCCCACAAATTTAAGATTCATTCAAGCCGTTGTATGTATACAGTGCTTTATGTATATAACAACTAGACGGCTGTCAAATATCTACTTAAATAGTTTTAAAAATAAAATAGCTCAGTAGCATACAGTAAAGTGAAATTGCTGTAAGTGACGAAAATTTGTATTTCAACTCAACATCGATACAAACAAGTACCATATTTTCGTCTTGTTGGCGTAAATTTATTCAAAATGTACCTGAAAACCGACATTTGTCGACCATCTTTTCTCTCTACGGGACAGTTGTTCTTCATTAACATCCATTGATCGTGTAACAGTCGTTGATAACGTTTTTCACATAGTTCGATGCATCTTTATACGTAGTATTTTATTCAAAAGCTAGATACTAATGCAGGATCGATACTAATACGATATTATTACTAATGAGATCGGTATACTAAATGCTAAATCACCTACTATTATCTGTGTATGGAAATACTACATTTTCATCGTATTCATTCTTACTTTTAGGTACTTCGTAGTCTGCGCTTACTATTTTTAAATTACATCGTATGAATTTCAGTTTTTCCGTTCATTTTGTATTTTCGGATCGAATTTGGTAATGGAGTTCGCAATCCATTGTTACGATAAAAAAAATGGCATTGTGTGGCACTAATATACAAAATCTTAGTCGATAATTATTATAGTATAAGCGCAATCAAACCTAAAAAAATGTCTGTTTTTAATTATATATTCAATGATTATACGTGCATTAATACGCATTTTAATAATCAGTCTAATGATATCATAAATATAAGTACCAAGAGTCAGTAGTCATAATGTCAATATCTATAAACCAAAAGGAGCACATTTTCAACTTTTTTTGGATTGTGTTCGTTTTTATTGTGTGCCACCAGAATCGATTGTAGTAAACCGATTTCCGATTTTCAATATAAATATACGCATATTAGTTTCAATAACGTTACAATCCAAAGTCGATTTTTGGTATTTGGCCGCATACTGCGAGATAAGCGTTAGACGTTTGTTACATCAGATTCGCTTCCTTCAACGCAGAGGCATATACCATTCCACAATCGTTGTCGCTTAAAATTTAAAGGCTTTAGACGTTTACTTCCACATTATTTCGTATGACCTATATAGAACGACATCAAACTAAATATGTTTACCCGTCTACTGTTTTCACTCCATTCATTAGTTGGTTGTCACATGAGCCATCAACCAACACAACCCTACAGTCACTCGGTTGTTAACCGCTCAAAAAAAAACATTATTTACGTTCCATTAAAATAAAGCTGATAAAATACTCCGCACGCGCAGTCACACACATTACCTAAAATACAACTAAATATATCTTCATCTGAATATGAAAACATGTAAAAAAAAAGCGATTTCAATGTAAATTACTGCAATTAAACGGCTTATAATATTAAGGTGCTAAGTGACGGTACAATTTCAGTTCATAAAGTTTCAAGAGGGTATTAATTTCCAGAGGCGCTCCATCGGACGCCGGAGCGGGCGCCGGCCGCGGCCGCTCCGGCGGGTAATTAGCAGACGACTGCGAATAAAACTTTACTAGGTCTAACAAACGGCGATAAGACCGTTTGGGACATATTTTAAACAAATTTAATATCTCTGCCGGGCCGGAACGGTATTTTTGAAAATGAAAATAATTCATAATTATCACTGGTTTTGCTTACTTCTTTGAAAAAAAAAAATGTCTATTATTGTCCATCTCCAATTTCGTATAATGCAATATAATTATTTGTTTTTTACCGAATCGCTTCTCAAATAAAAACATTATAATAATTAAGTATAATATTAAATTATGATAGTCAATTTTATGGTAAGTTTCGAATTTTCATTCCTACGCTATTATTATATTAATCCATAACATTCTAAAAATATTGCTGTTTACTTTAAAATATGACAGCAATTGCAACATTGCATTGACAGATAAAGAATTTTAACATTTTAATGTAAATAATATGTAATATAAAATACCCCCCTCCTCGTCTGCATTTGATATATAAGCTATTATAAACAAGATGAATAAATATTATTTTGCTGATACTAATTGATTTCAATTACGTCAGGAGTACGACGGCATACAACTACTAAACTACTTCAATAGAAATCCCACCCTTTCAATTTCAATTCCAGTTTTAAATGAGGTTTGATTATATGTGATCTGGATATTCAATAAATATTTATCAAACAAAGAAATTTAATTGTTATTGTCCAGGACATCCATTAGTAGCTTGTTCGTTCTACCTAACTGTAGTAGAACGTACCCGTCAGTTCTGCGCGTATGAACGCGGGATATTGTTAGTCTTACTAGAGACCAGCGGTAACACTGTCGCAATTAATCTTCAATACAATGATCCACTTTCAATATGTATGTTGCCCTGAAATAACAAGATTCACTCTTCGTTGTTTCAATCATCAGATCTTAACCAAAAAAATATAGTAAAAAAAAATTAGAAACAAGGTTTTATATTATTAAAAAAGAAACAAAGGTAAAAGTAAACTTGTCTCAATTAGAAACAAGTTATTTTGTACATTTTAACTGTTGGTCGACATTAAAGTTTTGTCAAACTATTATATTCCATTATAAAATCGTGTTATACTCTCTATTTTTTCTTCTGCTGTCGAATGTAACATACTTTTATTCTGGTGATATAATGGTTTGACAAAAAAGAAGAAACTTTAATGTCGAAAAACGGTTAAAATGTGAAAATCGCTTGTTTCTAATTGAAATAAGTTCATTTTCAACTTTTAATTTTTTTTTAATAATATAAATGCTGGTTTTCATTTTTTTATAATATTACCCATATTTTCCTTTTTAGAATTTTTGATAGTAATATAATTAGTTTTGTGATTATTATCAATAATTACTATTAAATTTATATACAAAATTTCGTGCCTTCTATTCACCGTTAAAGAGTTCTATTATCCATCTCCTGACTCCATCATCAGATCATCTTGGTGACACCAGATTATTGCATTATCATCCGATTTATGTATGCATACAAAATTTCAGCTCAATAGAAAACCGGGACGTGGGTCAAATTTATCTTGCAATTTTTAATTACAGATGGACACCGGAACAGGTGAAACTAAATAAAAGCTTGTAAAAAAATAAAAACACTTTGAGGGGAACTTTTCCAAATAAGATAATAATTTCTTGAAATATTTTACAATTAGTGAAAATATCGCATAACGCACATACAAACAGTTAATTTGTTTCAGAGTGGATTTTTAGTACAAACAATTAATTTGTTTCAGAGTAGGATTTTAGTAAATACAATTGTGGCTTTTTAATTATGAAGAAATCTCTGACATATTACTCGCGTCGTTGTATGGTACTGAAAATTATTGGAAGTCGATTTGGAACAAGACATACTTCATGTAAAATATGGAGTGGATAGAGCGTATTAATTAAAATTGCTTTTGTAACACATACCTTACATCCTGTCATAGTAAATACATAACACGCACACAATCGTTAAATTACACCTGTTCAATTCGTTATAAGGAGATAGCATGATCATCTACTACGTGTAATCGAAAGTGACATTGAATTGAGGACTCATTGAATTTTGTTCAGGTTTGGACGAAGAACCTCCAAAACACAACCAAATGTTTGTCCAATCATCCGATTCATTTTTTACTCAGTACATATAATCACGGCATTGATCAATTGTGCTGTTATCTTCGGTGACAGTTTCTTTCTATGTATCGACGTCTCCAAAACCTTAATTAATTTTTTCGTGATCGCACGCATGGAGAAAACAGTCTCGTTCACTTTTCTAATAAATTTTTGACAAACGAATCATGCTATCGGTTGCCACTTCGATGGCGTCGACAAATCAAAACACATACGCGGCGTCGGCGTCGGTGAGATTTGAGACAAACATCGGCGAGACGCAATCACGAAACTGCCTTGGTTTAACATAGTTTCAAAATAAACTTTCTATACTTATGGATGCCGAAAACGTGAAAGGTTTTCAGAGTAAGCTGAAAGAAAAACAAGGAGAAAAACGAAAAACTTGGAATGGCGTAACGGACAAAGTAAACATTTAATTTGTAATTGTAATGCTTCAGACCAATAAGTGCGTTTTTTCTTCAATTTTATGCATAATTAAATTCTCATTTGGGAAAATATTACGTTTATTTCGATTTCCAATAGAAAGCCCAGGTGTAATTCACTACTTTTCTTTGTTAAAAGCTTAAAAAAAAGTGATATTTAACAGACTTATGGTAACTTCTGCTTAACTTCTTGATGAATATACATTTATTTATCTACAGAGAGTTTATTTTGCTTGGGTTATGCGTAAGTGATACATGTTTAATTTGGTTTTCACAATCAATTCGCATTAAATACAACATGCGGCTAACACAGGTTACAGGGCCACGACGGAATAGAGAGAGAGAGAGAGAGATCTGATTGCAATTAGAAAAACCAATAAAATTATTAACTTGGATTTCCACAAGATTCTAAATATTCAACACTAATCATTCAAAAATGTGTAAGAATCAGCTTGGTTTTATTAATTTTCAAATTACAAGTAACACTAGCGTACTTTAATTTCCGGAAAACTGTGGAGCCCATAGTTTTAAAGATAAGAAGGGAATGATTTTCCGTGCATTTTCCTATTTCTTTTTCAACATACCAATCGAAATTGTGAAAATCGTAATCTGTACTTCGTAGAACTTTCTGTAAATTGTTATCTTGCTCGATATGATGTAAAAGTACATACAATCTTAAAAAAAACCGGTCATGTGCGTGTCAGACAACGCGTAGTGTAGGGTTCTGAAGTTTCCTGTCACAATATGCAGATTTAGAGGGAGGTATTTTATTTGAACCTATTAATTGAGTTTTCGGCTTAACGGCTGATAACGGACAAACATAGGGTGAGTGTTAAGGATGTTTTGGATTCATATTTTCATAATTTTATACGGTATATAAGATTCCATTTGCTCTCTATTTTATACGAGCAACAATGTTATCTAAGTAATTCTCAATGGGATTTCTACTAAATTTTCTTTTTATTTTTCCAAGTACACTTTAAAGTTAGCCAACTGTTAATACTTATTAACTTGCAAAGCCTACTTAGTTGTGATAGTTTTCCTTCTAATTTCGTATATACTACTACTGTAAATCTACCCACGTATCCGAGTATAACCATTTATTCGAGTGGGGATCTTTAACTCTATAAACAATTAGCAATTCAAAGCTTTATATTTCACAAACGAATCCTTAAATCGAAAAATTAGTTGTCGGAAGACCTCAATATTTTTAAATAAGCTATCCAACTATAACCCACACTGCAGTATAAACGAGAAAAATTCATTCCAAATTTACGTACAGGGGAGGTATTCTAAAAAAAATTTATTCAAGATTTTGTTCTACCATTTTGTCGGCGTGATAAAATGTATACCCTTGGCAAATAATAGCTTTTTAATACAAAGAGCCTTTAAGCCAAGCCGCGGACAAACCGACAAACAGACGGACGAACGGACGAACATGGCGAAACTATAAGGGTTTCTTATTGACTACAGAACTCTGAAAACGTTGCATAACATCATCAAAAAATTATAAACATAACTTTGGCTTTATATATTTGTGCCTTTATATACAATCTGTTTGTATTAATTAGCAAAAAATTATGAATTCTTAAAAATTAATGTTTATAACTTAACAGGATGCACAATAGAGTTTTTCCTTATAAAGAAAAAATAAGACGTTACAAAAGACCCATAAATTTTGTTAAATATGATTTCTAAAAAAAAAATTGAATTAAATGAATCTGTAAAAAATATCTTCAAATACTTAAATATTCCAATTATGTACAATATAAACAAAGTTAAACAAAGTCACGGGCACTTTTATTATAAAATTTAATATCCTTCCATTTTCAGTGTTCACTTTGCAAAATAGTGATGTTTATTAAGTTAATATAATTTTAAAGGGAATTATTGTATTTCCTGTTTCAAAATTAAAGCTGTTAAAGTACTAAGTACTAGACCTTGCGCTAGGCTGAGATGTATTCAACCACTTCGTATCGTGTGTGTAGTTAATTTGTGATTTTAAATGTAACAGTGGTAATATTATTTGATACCAAAATTAGCTGGCACGTGTGCAGTTCTGAATGCCGCTTTTGTTACACCTGATAATCAATATCGGCAGGTAAGCGTTTATAATTATGAATTTCCGCGAAGTAACACCTCACAATAGAATATCAATAATGGTGCTTGCTAATTTAGATTGCCCTCATAAACTGACAATTTAATAACAATTTTCAAACAAGAAGTTTAATATATTACTGTAATAAAAGTCCCATAATTTTACCCAATTAAAGGCAAAATAACTTTGCTCTTTTGACCGTGTTTAAAAGTGTAAATCTTGAAGAGAAAATTTAAAATCATCCATCATGAACATATTTCAATATCTTCGAATCCGATTTTGATTGACTTGTCCACTGTCAATTCTCGTGTTGAATTCTATATCATTCTTAAATTCAAAATTTGTGACTATTCTTGGTGACAGAACCTGTGAGAAGCCATTCCTTGAAATTTACTGCTTCTAAGAGATAAGATAAGGATACAGTAACGAATCGGCATCACGAACCAACAGATGCATTCTCAACCGATCAGTCTATTTTGGGGAAGTAATGCGCCTATGTAACTCATAATTCGGACTAGTTCAAGTACCAGAACAGCACACGCATAAAGTAGTATAATAATGTTGATTATATCACTGAATTCAATGTGGCATAAATTTTTCGATTGCTTCAATACAGTTCCCGTGCAACAGGAATCTATCGTTCTCAATTATTAAGATATACGAATAAAAATGTTATGAAAAGTGGATATTGATGGATGGACTGCAATACTGCCTTTTTTTATTTTAATAACTTATTTAAACATAATAACACAAATTTCTACCTGTTTATTGAAACTTTTTTCCATAATCTCAAATATTTCAAAAACGAAAAACTCATTCTCCGCTTCAGAGTATTAAACTACTTATTGTTTGAGGTAATGACCATAAAATTGGGTAGACATTTAATAGCACTTTTATTGTCTATTATTAAAGGTACTTTTTATAAAAAAAATATGGTCAGATTAAATCTTGCGTTCGATTTCACAAACAAATATGATATGTACAAGAGATGTTTATGATATGCATAATCTTTATTTTAAAATTAATCAAGAGTTGTCATTTTTGAGAAACTGCTATTAGTCATATGATGCGCCTTACGTAACGCATAGCGCTATACGTTAACTCTTAGTTCAGTGTCGCATGGCATATTATTATGGTGGTTACTCCGTAGTTACTGCCAAATAATATTGCAACAACAATAATATTTTGATATTGACAATTTACTCCCGATCACCACGGTAGGGGCCCCATTTTCAGCAAAAATGCGAATTCGCTCTGGGGTCGTAAACTCCAGGTCTAGGTGAATTATTGAGGTGTCAATAGATGCGCATAAATAAGGACCACAAAAATTAGAAAACACGGTTGAAGAGTTTTATAACTTTATGAGAAAATTGCAAAAAAGCGTTAAAAAGGCGTTTTTAGGTCATTCCTAAAGGGCATTTTTAAACCTATTTGGATATTTCTGTCAAATATTTTTTATTTGTAATTAAAGATTGACTTAATATCTGGAACGCATTTTTTCGTTTTTTTTATTAATGAAAATTTTTTAAATTATGTCTTATTCAAATCGCTGTTTTAGGGTTTTTAAAAAGATAATTTCATTTTTAAAATTAAGAACAACTTGTGATTGATTATAGTTTTTAATATTTTTATTTTATTCCTATTGAGTTCATTTTCAGTGAATCCGAAGGTCGTGTAGAGCACAGAATAAACGATTTTTTTTCTTCTATTTACATAGAACTTGACAAATAAATGTGTAGACGCTCTTTACATCTCTCAGCTCTTTGATTATCACCAAAAGTACCAACATCTGCCTGTCCTACCTATACTGCCCGAGATTACATATTTACGCCATGTCTTTGACATTTCAAAGGATGCAGAGAGATGCTTAATCATGTATCGAAATTCTTAGCTATATGTTATGAATATTTAATACAAGATAATGACGACTTCTATTTTAAGAAATGTTGTGATAACTTCATTACTCACTTACTCGAAACTGGTTTATCGGATGGCGCCAATTATACACCTCTTTATTCTATTACATTGATTATACAAATATTTTTGATAAGGCTTGAGGTATAATACAATGGTGTTTATCAAACAGTGACGTAGATCACAATAATTGAGAACCATCACTATTGAAAATCATACTCCCTGAACTACGCGTGTGACTAGCATATTATTACACGATGTGTATTTATACATGCATTTTTTTCATTTTGTTCTCGCATTGTTAAAAATACCATCCTACCCTGCAGCTACTGGATTGTTGATTTTCGAACAAAATCTTTGAATTGTATCTTGAACAAAAATAGCCAATCCGTATATCGGCCTTCTTTTCTAGCCCGTCCGTACTCTGCGGCTGCAACGCACAATTGACGTCCACCGATGAAAACGAACGGAACCACAAGTCAGACTAAATTATGCCCGAGCAATCCTAGTCGGAGTTTTAGTATGTAATTTAGTCTACACTTTGTAGCTTCAAGAAAGCGGTAGAGTTTGGAACTGTCTCCCGGTATCTAGCTGAAGTTCTAGACGTGTTCTCGTTGAAATTCTCTCAGCCACGCGGCTTATATTGCGTTACACTGAAAACGAAATAAAAAATGTAATTACAGTATTTTTTATTGTTTTCTTAGTATTGTTAAATTAAACTTTTAAAACATGTTTACATATTGTATTATTTTATGTTAAATTTCTGCTATAATATTGTGTTGTACTTACTAAATGAATATAAATAAAAAAATGTAACTAATTCTCTAATTTTACTACAATGTTTCGATAATCCGAAATTCAAAAGTATATCAATAACCATATGTGACATATCACAACCTTCAAAAACCTTGGAATATTCACACTGACAGACGAAATTGTAAATCAAACATGAGTTTCAAACTTACAAGTTTCTTGATACTTGTTTGTGAGTAAAAGCAGTTTTCGTGCCCTATCAAATTCATATTCCGTGGCTACATGTGACACGGTCGACGTGCCGAACCGGGTTATGGACGTACCTTATCACACGTTCGGTTCGTATGTGCAGTAGTTCAGTAGCGTGTACAAGATAAATAATTAAGTCATTGCCATTTTAACTTACTTCAGAGTTGTACACATTAAACTATAAAGCAAATAAGCAACTAACTTCTAATACGGCAGTTAGTTTAGATTAATATGGAAGCTCATTCGTAAATGCGGTCCCACCTACGACCATAAATCGCTTAGGCGCCGGCGGCGGCGGGCGGCGGGCGGCGGCGGGCGGCGGGCGGCGCGCCCTATCGCGGTGAGCTTTTCGCAGGGCTCGTTAGGAGATCGCGAGTCGGCGAGCCGTTAGATGAGCTCTGAATTATTGCCGCCCACGAAATACCTGCTGACTTACAACTCCCCGCGTGTTCTGCGAATCGAGTCTTACTTGCGGTTAATGAACGAAAGTGGCTCGTATCAGAATTATGTAATTATGAAGAAGTTATCCGTACGGTGTGCATAAATACAACATTTCTGAGTTACACACACAAATGAATATTGCTGGTTCTAGCAATCTCGTCGACCTGGCCTACGTTTTAGATCTTACTACGTTACACGACGTTTAATCATCTTCATTATACTACTCACAACACACAAAATATTGTAAATTTTATTATTTTAGAGTTAAGTTCAAATTGAAAACATATTTTTTTCGTAAGTTATATAGTAAGTTTTGAAATACGTTTTAACGTTTTAAGAACTCAAAGTATTTTCAAAATTATTCAAAACTGACTTTTTTCATAAGTTAGTCATCCTTCAAAAAGAACAAATTGAAAACTTGACCGCCACACAACTACCGTAACCGGAGCTCCGGTTACGGTAGTTGTTTAGCGATGGCGACCTGTAATGGGTGACAACGACATGAGCCTTCGAAAATTTTGTTTACAACTTCTATGTCTCGACCTAGAAATATATACTGCATACACTTTGTGGTTCTCTAAGAACATTGATAAGGTAGAGAAAGCAATCGGAAGAATGCTGATACAGAACTATTTGATTTCAACACAAGGAATGGAGATTCTCTCTACAGTCAGGAAATTTACTCTACTAGCGGGAAGACGATATTTTTTTTTCATAAACTCTAGATTTAGTATCTCATCAAGAATTGAGCCAAAATTCATAATTAATTGTAAAATGTAAAATCTTCTACAGTGTCATAAATAAGGCATAAGTAGCTATAATCAAATAAATATGAATTTTATGGCTGTTCCAATGGCTGATAATGTTGATAATATATGTGCGTGGTTAACAACGCACCCAAACAATTTCATAGTCGAATTACAGACTACATCATCGATAATTCTCCAAGAACTCCTCTAGGATCCATTCCGATCGAGTGGTTACTCTTTCCGGACGGATGGCGGTGTGCGGTCTACAAATCGTCGATATGCTACGAAAACGTTACTACGGCTTCTGTGTTTCATTTGATTAATTGGGAAGGGTGTAAATTAAGAATGAGTAAACCGAAAATAAATCGTTAAGGAACTTTATGTAAACTGCGCTTATGCCGCTATAAGGTTTGTAATTCTGTTGTAATTTCAATCTAGAACATTGATTTGAACGATATTAAATCTTCTTTATTTTCATAATTATGTAATTATAAATTTGTTTACTATACAACTTGGCATGGGAAAACACTCGAGAGACACGCTTAAATGAGACACGAACTATTTATCACAACAGGGACCAAAATTAATGGACCACATTAGCACAAAACAAAGTAGGAACTAAAAAAGCTGCGGATGAACTTTATCAACTCACCGAAATGGACACTGAAAACCTGCACCAAGCGAAGGAAATGAAGAATAAAATATTAAAGGAAGATAGAAATTAGGAAGGAAGGATACCTTTTAAAAAAAGCTCGACACCATCTAATGAACGTTGCTTTAAAATTAAATACAAGAAATAAGCTGGACGCCCTAATTAAACATAAGAAAATTGTGAAGGCAAGAATGAGCTTTGACAGTAGTTAGTAAGGAAAATGGACTGCACGAAATTAACAAATTTGCAGCTGAACTTTACTGACTCCCACAGACGGACACTGAAAATCTACACCGAGAGAGGGAGATGAAGAATAAATTGATAAACTGAAGAAACTAATTAAGAATGAAATATTTTTAAAAGAAGAGCTCGTCATCGTATACTTGATTCTGTTTTAATATCCACTACAACATAAATATAGTTATACTCGAGACATTAAACGAAGAAAAAAATTAGGAAATAAGTATTTCTTTCTAAACAAGGGCACGAAATTATCTAATAAAAACCACCTTAAGTTCTTCTATAATAGAAAGCTATTCACATTTAGGAGACTCTCTGAAAAAGGCAATAATTTTTACAACGGTAACCAAGAAGGATAAACAACATTAGTACAGAGTACAGTAAAAATTAAAAAAGTTGCAGATGAACTCTTTCAACTCCCTGAAATTGACGTCAACGTCTACACCAAGCAAAGAACGAAAGAGAAACGGATAGAACACATCCTTCCCATTATAGTATTTATTTACACACTATAGTATCTATTACCAATCTCGACTCAAGTTTCTGGCTAAAGATTGCACGAATTCCGGCTGGCTCTATACTCCCGTTACCTATACTCCTAATCCAAGCTAGGACCTTAACTCACTTCATATTACTACGCTTATTTCGGTATATCGGGCCTTGTTCCTTTCAGTCATTGCGACTGGCTTTCTGTCTAAACATTACACGAATTCCGGCTGGCTCTATACTCCCGTTACCTATACTCCTAATCCAAGCTAGGACCTTAACTCGCTTCATATTACTACGCTTATTTCGGTATATCGGGCCTTGTTCCTTTCAGTCATTGCGACTGGCTTTCTGGCTAAACATTACACGAATTCCGGCTGGCTCTATACCCTTTTACCTATACTCCTAATCCAAGCTAGGACCTTAACTCACTTCATATTACTACGCTTATTTCGGTATATCGGGCCTTGTTCCTTTCAGTCATTGCGACTGGCTTTCTGGCTAAACATTACACGAATTCCGGCTGGCTCTCCACTCCCGTTACTCTTAATCCAGGCTAGAACCTTCACGCCCCTCATATTTATTACTATGCTTCTTTTGGTATATCAGGCCTTGTCCCTTTCAGTCATTGTGACTGGCTGAAGTTAAACAATGATGATGATGATGATGATGAAATCCGTTTACTATGCAACGTGCTATTTATTCTTCATTAGGATATAATTAAAGTCAAAGAAACATAAGGATATTCTTGTGTTATTTTATAAGCAAAAAATCTAATTGGCCTGTGTAGAGCTGGGCAAGTTAATTTATGTGCATATAAACCGCTATTTAAAATATACAGTAACTTTGAAATCGTTTTAGAAAGTTCACTTAATAAAATAATGCAAAAAATAAGGATACCTAACTGCTTTCGCTGTAAACTGGTGACTTTATATAATAGTAAAACGGGAAATTTCAATTTTTGATAAAATTAATAAGTTATTTTTTTCTTAATTTGAAGTATACTCTGAAACCTGCCAAATCATTGCAAAGATCTAGAGTTGCATTGATAATATTTATTCCAAATATATGCAACCTATGAACTAATTTTAAATAATACAGTTTTTATTCTGACTACCTACTTATACTAATTATCAAGCAATAGATTTAGATTAAAGAAAATAACTTTATCAGGCCAAGAAAATGAACCCATGACTTGCAGTAGCTTAACCGAATTTCGATATAGAATTAAATAAAATTTGCGCATTTAAAACTCAGTGTTCAATCTAAATAGATCATTGTTTAATATTTTTTTCCTATCACATGGAAGTGAATTTGACATTGATAAATAACTATAAAACAAACTCTATTTTTAAACTATGGCTGGTATCTTTAAAAGCAAGTAGACCTTAAGAATTGGATGGCGCGGCGTAAGAAACTCCGGCCATAGTTCCGATTTTAATAATAGGTCAAAGGACATTTAAAATTACTTTAAAAAAAAGCTCATCGTCGTAGTATGAGATTCAATCGTTTCCTACTGAGGTATGCATTCTCATCATTTTGTTGTATTGAGAATTACACCTTAGACCTTAAACCCTCTACGCCGTCCCAAAATGGCTGAAGGCTGTTAACGACCGGCATCGTCGATTCGGCGAGAACGCTTTGGGCCGAGAGCTTGACGTGCTCCCTGAGGATTGCATTAATAAACGTCACTCAAATGATGCGCCATCTCAAAAACTAACGTGGGAGCGAGACATATATTATTTTTCATAACGAAAGACTATAACTATGTTGCTCTTACTACTCTTAAGATGGAACGCCGCACTTGAGTGTGCTTTATTAATACGATCCTGAGGCACGAAGCTAGCGGCTTCGTTTCTCTTAAGTTAAGAACTTTATAGTTTATTTGCTTATGGTCAGAATAAAACCCACTATCTTTTGATTGGAAAGTAATAGTCTTAATGGCCGAGTTGCCGCAGTGCACTGAGTTTGTGTTGTAGCTAAATTCAGTTACATAAATTACAAAATTAAATAATCACACTATAAAATCTATGTAATATGGAAAATAAATAGTATCGAAACTGAGAAATATAGCAAATATAGTTTAATTAAGTCTTTTATTTGACAATAATATTACAACTTTAGATCTAGAATTTTCTCACGATTCAGTAATTCCTTTTCCGATATTCATTGGAAACCTATTTTACATTCCTTTTGTTATTTAATTCACTACTTAAAGAAGAAGCACTTGACTTTTCTGACTGTGTGTAGCGTTTTCATTTGGTCTGTCATTATTTTCTTTTCGTTTTTCATCCGATTAATGTTATTTGAGTATAGCCATCAATAGCGATGTAATTCTCATATTATATTCAGGCAGAAAATATCATAATGATAATTTCAATGCCAATTCGTTATAAAATCATTTTATATTTTTTTGAATCTCTGGCATCAATCTCTGATGGAAATCTTTACAAAAAAATAACGAGTTCTTCACGTTGACTATGCCCTTCGATCTCTTAGTAGTTTTCTATAAAATATTATAATTTATTCTTCACTGTAATCAATAGCTTTACTTAATACATTGTTTATTATGCTGAAAGCTTATAACAGAAAGTCAAGTCAAATATTTGACCATTTCCATTTAAGGCCGCTTACGACGTTTTGATTTTGTTAAAGAATTTATTGTCCCACTTAGGAAGCATCCGTTCCTCGAAACCGGGTCTAGCGAACATACCGGCCTAAGTGGTTGCGCGTCGCTTCCACTTAAGTGTAAGTCCGTTGCGCAAGGGTTATCTCTCGGATATTTTCTGTAACTTATGATAAAAAATTATTTACCAAGTCGGAATTCCGTAAAACGCGTCCATTAAGGGCCGCCGTTCAAGTGGTTCTCTCACGAGCTATCACTTTGAAATTCAGAATTGAATAGGCGCGTACGAAATCGGGAAAAATGTGAATAACAAATTTGCGGATACTATTCGTGGTGGTCGACTGAAAATTCCCTAAATTTTCACTCCGAAAAAGAGAGCAAAGCTCTCTTACGATACTCTGAAATTAGAGGCGCAGCGACTAGATAAGATATCGCAATCTAAAGTCAGACAGATCTCGGAAGCTGTACAACACATTACCCAACATACGTTGTTTCAGTACGACCTACACTAAAGAGATATACGAAAAAAGTGTTCGATTTAAAATCAGTTTTACTTCAAACTCCGGAAACAAAATGTCCATAACAATTAAAATATTTAGTAAATTATGACGGAACTACATGCAGAACGTTAGAGAAAAGCAGCACTAGTCAAATTTAAAATTAAAACAATAACTTTATAAAGTTAAAACACAATAGCGCCCTCCAAATAGACAAAGAGTATAAATATGACTGAAGTTTCAATAGCTAGTGAAAATTCGATACTTAGAATCGTCTGGAAGTTGTTGGATCCACATCACGAAGTTTAAATACCTAATACGGGGATCAAGGGCATGATGGTGCGGTTCTCCTATAATGTAAATAACAATTTGATTGAAATTCACAGACCTATGATATATAAGAATCGCATATACGAATTATTTTCAAAGCTTATTATAAACTGGCTAGTGTATAAACTTAATATATTATACATATACACCACATACATTATCGGTCGCTGACGCATGTGGACTATTGCAACTTGGATGGTAGTTGCTTTGATGAAACAGTGGTGATACTCTGTTATGACGCCACAACGATTATTGTTATGTTATATCGTTAACGTAAAGTCGCTACGACTAGAAACAGGAAACGATAAAACTACTGAGAGCTATGAGATACGAAAATGAATCTTCGAAACCATACAGGAGGTGTTTTGAGATGTTTAAATTGTAGTGGAAAAGATTTACGATTATACAGGTATCGCTCTAAAAAGTATTCATCAAAAGGTGATAAAAAAGTCCGACAGAATTATAAAATAATGTGAATTAAAATGTGTTTTTCATCAAGTAATGCTGGTAAATAAAACAATATATTCTGAAAAACCGAACGGTAGCTCGAGGTGTGTATCTCATATCCCATATTTTGTATTTAATAACCTTTAACATATTAATTTTTTTTTTCCACAACAACTTCATTGTGAATCGAGTAGGTCACAAAAGTTACTTCAGTAGTAAAAGATCTCAGAAAATACTGGGCAAACAAACAACAATAAAAATCAAAACAAAACCGCCTAACCCACATTCCGAACCGTTAGGAATTGATCAAATTTAGCACTTTAAGGTCATGTTTACACGGAACGAGGACGAAGCGCGAACGAATAATAAATCCCGTCGACGGAATCGCACCACTGCACGAGAACTATCCGGAGTTTATGCCCGCGGAGGCGGCGGCGGGCCCCGGGGACGCGCCCGGACAATTTTCTCGGAGCGCGGATAACAATTCCGCATTCGGGACGCGTACGCATGTGTTACGCTCTCCTTCTCGCCACTATTGATCCAATAAAATCATTTTCTCACAACATGAACAAACTGTATAGCGATTTCCAACGATGTGTTAAACGTTTCCCGTTGTTCCGATTCCGTTTTTATTGTTTTCGCGTCTGCCGGTATTTAAGTGCGCCGTCACGGCTCGAACGATGAGATGCGAATGTGAAAGCGCGAAGAGGTCGCGGACATCCAGCCTCGTTTTAAAATTTTAGTTGCTAATTCGACCCGGAGCAAAACGTATGCATATAAACTGATAACGATGCAATGACTGCCTGATTGGCACAGTGGTAGTGACCCTACCTGTCCCGCTGGGGTCGTGGGTTCGATTCCCGCACAAGACAAACATTTATTTACTTGATTAAAATTGTGTGCAGGTCTGGGTATATTTCTATGTATTATACGTACATATTTACAAAAAAAAAGTATGTATGTAGTATATCAACTGTCTGGTACCCATAGTACAAGCCTCGTTGCTTAGTTTGGGACCAGACGGTGCTGTGTATATATGTCCGAAGATATTATTATTATTATTATATAAACGGCGATAAGATAAAAACAAATATTATTATTTTACATACAATAATAACGTCTTACAGTAAATTACTACCAAATATTTCACTCTTCAGAACACTTGCGATTAGAATTGGCTGAGGAATTACAGGAGAGTTTTGCTGTGTTTTCGTATCACAAAATTGAATAAGTTATATGGATATCTAAACTCATTAAAAACAAATACGATTTTATTTTTTAATTTTAATGCACGCGATCGTAGTTCACATTGTCGTAATCACTGGTCGTATAGATGTATATACACCTCAACGCAATCTATTCGATTGATCGCAGCGACGACCAGCGACGCGCATAGAAATGGCCGGCGAATGTTTTCTGTGTATTTTTTTATGTTAAGAATAGTAACATCGTTTTGACATTTGACACTCGCCCGTCTGCATATCATTTCCTTTCATTTTATTTGGTGTTTACTGTTTAATAATGTGATTCTTTTTTTAAATCGCATCGCCACTAAGGAAATTACATTTTAGTTTTTTATTATAAATATCATGTTATTTTAATTAACGCAGGATAAAAAGTGACTTATATCGGAAATGTCTAGAAAAGTTGAATTGAAAAAAATTGTAGCGCTTGCGTGTTATTTTTTGGTCTTGACAGTAAAGTTCGAAGAAAATATTTACAAAAAATATCATTTCTGATAAGAAAAACAATAATTTTCAAAAATTACTGTTTTCATTCTTAGAAATTTATAGATAATATTATATTTTGTCTATATTTCTTTCATTTAAAGATATTTTCCCACCGAAAAAAAAAAACATCTGCACAACGATTAATCTTGCAGGCCGGCCCTGAAACTTCCTGTATTGTTTTGAGCAATAATATTTTTGAACTCAAAATGTATGAAAATATTATTGCTTGCATTTTGGAGTTTAAAATTATCACCTTTCCCGTTGAAATTTATTTGAGTTATAAAAAAATTACCTGTTTGTTATTTTTCAAATATTTTGTGAACGATATCTTTTGAATGAATCAACCGGAACGGGTCTTAAGGAATTTGAGGCAGTTTCTTTTAAGATCAAAAGGCATACACATTTTGAAAATTGTCTATCAAAAAAATAGAAATTAAAAAAGTAAAAATTATTTTACACTTTTAATAATGAAAACTATTCGATCTTTAGATCGATTATATTAATTTCAAAGACAATTGCAATGTCCAAGCAGCTTGGACTTCCTTTTAAAAATTTATGATTCTAACGAAAAAATATTATAAAAAGATCATTTTCCATAAAATTTATATCAAATACTTTCTAATTCTGCACATTTGATTTTAATCTGTCACTCAACTTCGAAAAATATACAAGATTTACGTAATCTTAATCTAATGAAACTTAAATTTTTGGAAATTGGACAAAAATATGCTTACCGTAATTTTATATTTAATAAATTTTTTTAAATGAAAATTAAAAATGGTCTCGTTACAAAATATAAGAATTTTCTATTAAAATAAAATATTTTTATAAATTGTATGTTTACTTTAAGAAGAATTTAAAAAAATCGAATGACAAAAGTGAAGTACTCATTAAAAAAATAACTACATCAAAAAACTATGTTCAACTTAAAATATTTCGATAAACTTCATATTTAATAATAAATCAAATGTCAAAATCTGTCAAAATATTTTATAAAAAAATGCATAGTAATCATACAACACAATGATGAGGCTTGGGTGAGCCGAAGTTCACGTTATTACGGCGGCTCGTATAGACCTATCGCGCAGAATATTCGGGTCGCGTCGTACATTACGCTATCGGTTTTACATCGGCCGTCTCTTAGACGACGCAGTGTGATTACCTAAAAAAAAATTAAAAACAACGCTTCCGGAAACGTATTTATTCCTCCCGAGGAAAAATCACGTACGATGTTTTTGTTATTCACATACTGTTATTTCGCAGGGGATGCTTAATTTGGGTCGAGCTACCGATCGCGTAGAAGATAAAAGAAAACCGATAGTACATGAAATGGCATAGAATGTAGGGAGATGGTGCAGCCGCGCGTGACCTCTTTCTAGGGTAGTTGGCGAAGCGAAAACGATACAATCGGTCTTATAACGACGGTGATTTATCGGCGATCGGGCCTCGTTCTGTCTCTATTTTTTAGACTCGGCGCCTCGTTTAATATGAGTCGATTATCCGACCGTAATTTATACACGAACTCATGTGCAGTTCTAAAAAAAGACCGGCAGATATTTTTAGTCACTTTTGGCTTTTGGTTCACCGGGATTTTGTGGTGTTCCATGGTTTTTAAACGCCTTAATAACAATCTGATTGCATGTACTGGTAAATCTTTCTTTTGATTTGTCGAAGGTATATAAAAGTCTGAATAACATAGCCTAGATAAAATCTTGCACAAAGGTTGTTTGTTTTTCAAAACTAAGTTGTTGTTTATGTTTTTACGATTCAACATTTGCTAAAATTAAAATAAAGTCTTTTTCTATTACAGCTTAGTAGATTTTTTTTACCCAAGTTCTCTGTAATTTCAGAACCTAGTTAAATAAAGTGACATAAAAATAAAATTGAAAGTAATTGAGATTATTATTTTTGAGAGAAAAATGGTAACAAAATCGAATTATCATTCACAAGATTACTTATTAGAATCGGCTTTATAGAAATCCGCAGTCAAATAAATCTATATACAATGAAAATAGGTTTGTTTTGTTCGCCAATCAGGTAAAACTACTAAACGTATGAACATGGGACTGGGACGTGGAGGGATGGTTTGCTCAGACAGTTCTAGGCTACTCATTGTTTCAAGATTCCCGTAGTCTTGGCATTTTTTCATAACAGGAATGCTGGCGGGGTTAGGCTAGAACTGGACTGATGGAACACAGGAACATTTAAATATCTGACTATCCATCGGTCACAGCTAATTTGTTTAGAATGTACTAGACCCACAGAGACAACCAGTACTTATAACGTAAATAAATTAATTTTGAGTGTGGGGGTCATTTTTGGGGAACAAATCGAAAAATAAAAAAAAGATTTATAACTATATTGTATGTCATATCAGATGAAAGGGCTTGTTTTGGCGCTCTCAAATAGTGTACAATACGTTGATGTATTAAAGTTACAGTCAAATTTAAGATAATACATCAAAATTGGCCATGTCTCTCCTTTTATTACCGAAACAGCTAAGCCAAAACTTCAAAAAAAAAAAAAAAAAAAAAAATAAGAAAAATGGTTCTTTACCTACATACTATAGGAAAACTTATAAGAAGTCTACGCTCCTCGAAATAACAGAGTGAATCTGTAAATGGTGAATAATCAACATTCTGTCTTATATAAATTCAGATTTGCAATCATTTTAATTACCAAGAACAAATGTGGCTTTCATTAATAAACATGGTTATCTATAATATTCTTCATATAGAACCCACGAATCCACTCCTCACTTGTCCGATTTTGATAGATGTTTTGAGTTTCACGAAAAACGAGGAAAGTTTATTTTAAAGAGATTTTCAATTGAAAGTTATAAAGGGATATAAACGCATAAGATGTATAATGTCTATGTCTTAGTACAAAATGTAGAAAAGAAAAATATAATCCGTGCAACCTTTTTGAATTTTTATTTAGCCTTCTATGACTACGTACTCCAAGCGCTTAGCAGAGTGCGACACCATCTGTGGGGATGTTACAGTATTCTATGGAATATTTTATAATAATATAATATTATGCATAAACAAACATCTTTGAGTGGTTCACTACTTTCATTATTTATTTTTTGTGTTATATGAAATATCAATATTGTCATTGTTACATATTTTACTTAATATTGAAGGAGAACCTCATGATGAAAACTGGATGTTGGAGAATGTTCAACAGAATCTGAAGTCATGTGAAGTTTTAACACGCGTTGGCCCAGCTTGTGGACTGGGACTTGATTTAAGACCCCTCTTTAAAAAGAGTCGTCCAATAATCGTGATATTTTAACTTCTTATATCCCCTCTCTCCTGGTGTAACGTGGTAAGGTTTTAGACGAACCCAAAAGCGCATGTATTATTTGGTACAAAATATTTTTAAGTTTTTATAATATTATATATAAATACATAATATCATATATAATACAGGTATATTGTTACTGATGTAGGAAACTTGTTGCCTGGTGACGACGAGTCAAAGAAAAAATAATTATACGTGATATATCATTACGTCAACCTTCACGCATGTGATACTTTGTGACTTTTTCCGAACGCCCTGCCCCCCATTCGAGTCTCACATGATCAACGGACAATCCCAAAGTGTTTTAAAACGAGGCATTTCATAATTGTGCCAAGTATCAGTTTTTATTGAGATATTATCAATAATAGATTTTTTTTAAATAGAAAAGTTAACTCTAAATCTCGAGGGGAAAAGATTACGTGAGAATATGCCTCAACAATAGAGTGATTAAAAAATAAATTATGGTGCGTCGGTATGCGACAAAACTATCTCGTTAGAGAAGTAAGAGACGTTTTTAATCATTATATATAATAAAACTAAGTTGATAAAATGTGCGTACCGATAAAACTTAAAAAGGAGTCCCAGCACGATAAAGGGACTTATATAGTGTGATAGCCCTTTATTCCCCCTCGAACAAGAAAGTTCCCGTTTTAACCTAAAGGGTGTATCTTTAAAGATATAAGGGCTTTTCAACCCTTCAACTTGGAAAGTAAGTGTAGTGGCGCCATCTGTTGTCAGTAGTTGAACTTCATTCATTGTCCAAAGTGGCGCCATCTGTTGTCGAATAGTTGAATTTTATTCATTGTACACAATATGGACTTAAAAGAACGATTAGGGAATTTTCTCGAATATCCTAGCGCCAACTTTCTCGAATATCCTAGAGCCTAGCTTTCTGAATATATAAGAGCCCGTGTCACCCGCCAAAGTTAGTTTGATTTGAACAGCGAAACAAGCGATTTCGAAACGAAAAGAAAGAAGTTATCTGTGTGTGAGCCTTTATTTTAAAATATCACCTGTGTATTTTAATAGTGTGTTTAATTAATTCTCGATTTCGAAGTGAAGAAGAAAAAGTTATCTGTGAGCCTTTATTGTGAAATATCAAATGTGAGTATTTTTAATAGTGTATTTAATTAATTCTAATGGTTTTTTATTTTCTTTTAATTGTAATTTCCTTAACTTTCAAGTAGTCGCGCGGCGTTGAATCGATGCCTTCTATACTTTGGCCGTAAACAAAATATCCCGCGACCGCTTGAAGATTAAATATTTTTCTTTGTCTCAACGTGCTCCACGTTTACGTAATATATTTGTCTATAAAATGTTTATTTAATTTATATTTTACAGAATACAATGCCTAGACGTAAAGAGGTGGAGATCTTGCCAGTTCTGCAGCGAGCAGAAACGAAAACAAAAGAAAATCGAAGAAATGAAACGGAAGAAGAGCGCGAAACGTTTACAAAATCAACGAACCAGAATGAGCACCCTGAGAAGCGGAAAAAGCGAAAATAAAAGTATTGAAGAATCGAGAATTTTAAAAGATAATCTAACAAAGGAAGCATTCCACTACGAACCGACGAAGAAATATTACGATCATAAATATGTTGTGATCGGAAAAATGAATAACATTTGTCAATTTTGCCACGCGAAGAAATTCAGTAAAGAAACACCAGGTCTCTGTTGCATGAATGGAAAAATTCGATTACCACCACTGGAAGCACCTCCACAGGAATTTCTACATTACATGACCGGGAAACACCAGAATCTAAACACTTTCTTCAAAATATAAGATCATACAACTCCTGCTTTCAAATGACTTCTTTCGGTGTTACTTCGACTGACACTAATAGAGACAAATTTGAATATGTATTTTCAATTCAAGGGCAAATTTATCACAAAATTGGATCGTTACTACCAATGCCTAACGATGACTATAAATTTCTGCAAGTATATTTCATCGGAAATGAAAAAACGAAATTGATCAACGATGTACAAATTTTATTGGATTGAAACGCGAAATAATCCAAGATGTACAGAGGATCTTACACAAATACAATCAACTGATTTATATATTCAAAACAACACTAGACCGCATGATTTCTGATGACTATAAAATTGTAATTCGAGCCGATAAAGACCACGTGGAGAACACGAACGTAGATTTAATGCACCTCAGATAGATGAAGTCGCCGTCGTAATTGTGGACAATGAAAATACAAGCCGTGACATAATTGTACAACGAAGAAGAAAAGGACTACAACGCATTGCAGAGACACACCGTTCATATGATGCTCTTCAATATCCGTTAATATTTCTGCACGGAGAGGATGGTTATCATTTCAATATAAAACAAATTCATCCTAAAAACGGCATAGAAACAAACAAAAAAGTCACTTCCAAGGAGTTCTATGCTTACCGCTTAATGATCAGAGACAATGAAGTATACAATCACATTCTCAACACTCGCCGTTTATTCCAACAATTTCTGGTAGATATGTACGCAAAATAGAAGCAGAACGGATGCTTTACATAAGACTGAATCAGAAGAAACTACGCACAGAAGAATACATCCACCTTCGAGATGCGATCGTAAATGACGGCAATATTGACGATATTGGAACAATGGTAATCTTACCCTCATCATACATAGGAAGTCCAAGACATATGCACGAATATACTCAAGATGCCATGACCTACGTAAGAAAATATGGACGACCTGATCTCTTCATAACATTTACATGCAACTCATCATGGCCAGAAATCAAAGAACAACTAAAATACGGACAAACCTCCATGGATCGACACGACATAATAGCCCGAGTTTTCGACAAAACAAATAAGATTTATTGAAGTCATCACAAAATACCACATCTTTGGAACCGTTAGATGCTGGATGTATACAATCGAGTGGCAAAACGAGGATTACCTCACTCACACAATCTCATATGGCTACGATAAAATTTATCCCACGGATATCGACAAAATCATCCAAGCTGAATTTCCCAATCCACAAAATGATCCGGAACTATACAACATAGTAGTGAAAAACATGATTCACGGACCATGTGGACCATTAAACCTCAATGCGCCATGCATGAGTGATGGAAAATGTACAAAAATATCCAAAACCATACTTGGACGATACAAAACTGAAGATGACGGCTATCCCAAATATAGAAGACGATCACCGAAAAACGGTGGCTTCACAGCAAAAATACGACTACAAGGCAGAGACGAACTGGAAATAGATAATCAATGGGTAGTACCATATAACCCACTACTTTCCAAAATGTTCCAAGCACACATAAACGTTGAATATTGCAATTCAGTAAAATCTATTAAATATATATGTAAGTACGTAAACAAAGGTAGTGATATGGCAGTATTTCAAATAGTCCAAAATAGCGAACAAAATAATAGAAATGATGAAATCCTCATGTACCAAATGGGAAGATATATCAACAGTAACGAAGCAGCGTGGAGGATTTTTAGTTTTCCCATACACGAACGCGAACCAGCTGTGCAACATCTAGCAGTACATTTGGAGAATGGACAGAGTTTACTTCACAAAGACTCGGCTAGAAAATTGCAAGCGAACCACCTCAGAACACAACATTAACAGCTTTTTCCAACTTTGCCAAACGGATCCATTCGCAAAGACGTTACTGTATGTCGACGTCCCTATTTATTATACGTGGGACAAAACAAGGAAAATTTTTCAACGACGAAAACAAGGAATGCCAGAAGAGGGTCATCCAGAAATAATGAAAACTAACGCAATAGGTCGAGTATACACTGTACATCCAAACAATGCCGAATGTTTCTATCTCCGAATGTTGTTACACGAAATACGGGGACCAACAAATTTCACAGATCTCAGGACTATCGACGGCTACATATGCCACACTTACAGAGAAGCATGTCAACGTTTAGGATTATTGGAAAACGATAACCACTGGGAATTAACACTACAAGAAGCCACACTCACAGCTTCAGCTGAACAAATTCGAGAGTTATTCGCCATAATTCTAACAACATGTAACCCATCAAACCCAAAACAGCTATGGGACTCTTTCAAACGGAATATGAGTGATGATATATTGTACCAAATCCGACAAGCTAATCCAGAACTGACTATAGAATTCAATGACGACATCTTCAATGAAACACTCATTCGCTTAGAAGATAAATGTTTAGCAATAAATAACCAGACCTTAGTAGAAATTGGAATGCCAGCACCACAAAGAAATACTTTCAGTGTGCTGAACTACGAAATTACAAAGGAAAAAAGCTACAACGTCAATGAACTACTTGAATACATTGCTCACAACAAACCACTCCTCAATGATAATCAAAAAAAAATTTACAACGTTATAATGAACCGAATAAATAACAACACTGGTGGAATTATTTACTTGGACGCACCAGGAGGCACCGGTAAAACGTTTCTAATAAATCTAATACTGGCGGAAATACGTGCTGAAAAACACATCGCACTGGCACTAGCATCATCCGGCATTGCAGCCACACTTATGGAAGGAGGACGAACTGCCCATTCTGCCTTACAACTACCGTTGAATATAGCCGAACAACAATTCCCGGTATGTAAAATCTCAGGAACATCTGGACGGGGTCAACTTCTAAAACATGCTAAAATTATCTTCTGGGATGAATGCACCATGGCCCATAAAAAATCACTAGAAGCCATGGACAGAACATTACAAGAATTGCGAAAAAACTCTGAAATAATGGGAGGAGCTCTACTCATACTCTCAGGAGATTTTCGACAAACACTTCCAGTTATTCCCAAATCAACACCAGCAGACGAGATCAATGCATGCTTAAAAGTCACATCTCTGGCCAAAAGTACAAATACTGCAATTAACAAAAACATGAGGGTTGAATTATCAAAGATGAAACAGCAGCACATTTTTAAAAAATACTTTTACAAATAGGCGAAGGTACATATCCTACTGATCAAACGACCGGCCTTATTGAACTCAATAGTGATTTCTGTAACATAGCCACTACTGAAAACGAACTAATCGACAAAATTTATCCAAATATTATTCAAAACTATACCAACGTAGAGTGGTTATTTCAAAAAGCAATTTTGGCCACTAAAAATAATATTGTTGACGATATCAATTTTAATATTCTAAAGAAAATACCTGGTGAAGAGAAAGTATATAAATCGATCGACACGATGGTATCCATTGAAAAAATGTCAACTTTCCTACTGAATTTCTAAACTCTTTACAAGTACCAGGAATGCCATTACACTGCTTCGTCTGAAAATTGGATCTCCAATCATACTACTCAGAAATCTCAACTCCCCAAAGCTATGTAATGGAACGAGGATGATCGTAAAACAGCTATCGAATAATGTCATTGAAGCTGAACTTATTTCCGGAAAGAACAAAGGACACACAGTATTTATACCTAGAATACCACTGATCTCTTCTGAATTGCCATTTCAATTTAAAAGATTGCAGTTTCCAATTAAATTAGCCTTTAGTTTTACAATTAACAAAGCGCAAGGGCAAACTTTAAAATATTGTGGCATCAACCTCAAAGAATCCTGCTTCTCTCACGGTCAGCTATACGTAGCTTGCTCAAGAGTAGGAAGTTCGAAAAATTTATATATATATATACCCCGGACAATAAAATGAAAAATGTTGTTTATAAACAAGTAGTGTAAATAATGAGAAAATGTGAATACATGTAAATATAGAAAATGTTTTCAAAATATATTTTTTACTTTTTACGTCATAGTATGTTTTTTTATTTCATCTACCACGTAATCTCATATCAACTCCCGAGCGAAGCCGGGTATCATAGCTAGTTCATGAATAAAATTAACACGATTAATTGAGAACTGTGAAGATTCAGACTTACTAGATAGAAATTGATACATTACGGATTATTGTAATTACTGCCAACAAAATAACAATGAAGAATTGGTATTTATATCACATTATGTCAGTGGCATAAAACAACGTGTACATGTTTTTTTTATGCAACTGACAAAACATTATATAAATTCTTTTTTATGAATCGTTCAACAAGCATTTATTCAAACCAAACGACACAGACATATAATATTAATTATATACAAATTTAATTTTTTAATCAAATTAGCTAAGAGAACAAGCAAACAACGTTGCTAAAATGTCTCGTCGTTTGTTACGCTACGAAGCATCACTTCTGTAGCTTTACTACAGAAATAATGCCTAATATCGCGTTGTTTCTCGCTAAAGATTCTATCTCCATTGTTCGTCAACGGAAGTGCCTGGAAGTTCACTTGTCAGAAAGTTTACTTGCTCTTCTCCGTTGCTCATTTTGGCCCTTTATCTGGCTGCGCAGGGCCGGGACTCAAATAATACACTGCGTGAGCCGCACTCGGATTAACCTCTGTCATATTTGAGCTAATCAACGATTCGGGCTTTCCTCGAATCACAACCGCGGTCGAACACCGTCACACCGATTCTGTTTGACTACACCTTTTTGTTTTTGACCCATATTCCGCTTTCGGGAGGTCACGGGTACATATTTGGATTCGACGAGTCACTGTATTGATTTTAAATACTACGCCACCGGCGACGTTCATACGTTTTATGAGTTTCGATTCAATCGAATGATACGACATGACAAAATTATCCTGCAATTTGACTTCAAAACAATAAAAATAAATATGTCATTTTTTAATGATCCATGAAGAGTAGTGACATTAATTAGGAAAATTTCCATGATCTACGAAACATTTGCAAATTATTGATTTTCGTTATACAATACAATATAATATATATATATATATATATATATATATATATATATATATATATATATATAACTAAATATGATTATTTTGTTGCATCATGTCATTAATTCGTTATTAAGGCACACTCTTCTACAATCATTCTTCTTCAGATGCAGATACTTTACGCCCTCCACACTACACCCTGTGCGGATAGGGGACTCCTATCAACTATCGTTACCTAGGGATGATATCCGACGGCTCAATACGACCTCCGGGGCACAGAGCGAGCGGCTTGATATCAGTTAAAGTTAAAAATTTATTGATCAGTTCGTCCGCCGTGTTCACGTTTCCAAACGAGTTCCTCCTGATTCGAAGGCAATGCTTTTGACCACTCGGCCATCGCCGCTCTATCACTCGTATGTTTCTATTGCAATTGCACAACAGTTATTATAAAATTAAACATAATATATTGACTTTTGCCCACGACTCCGACCGCGTGAATCTTAAAAGGGATTTTGACATTTTTATTAAAACCTGAACCCTAAGCTTTGTCCCGATAACATTCCTGATCTGGATCCTACTCCTGATTTCAATCAATATTTTTTCTCCCTTTCATGTTCACTATTCCGAAAGGATATTGAGTCACAGAGTAAACAAAATGAAAGTTTTCGTTTACTCGTTTTCATTTTACGTTTACAATATCTCCTTCGTACTTCCCTCACTGGCCAACTTTTTAAGCAAAGCTAGTAAATAAACACGACAATAATTTATACGAAATTAATCGATACAATATACATATCGTAAATTTTAAGCGAGAGTGTGTTGTATCATCAGACACCAAGTTTCTTCAACATCAGTTAAGCTATTCACAAAGCAAATGATATCATACATAGTAATGATATTGTGCGACTGTATTTTGTCAATGTACTAGGTTTTAACAAAATCTATTACGAGGTTGTTGAGTTACAAAAAAGGTTGAGACAGACAGAAAAAAAAATGGAAAAAAACCTGTCCCCTTCCTCGAGGTTCAAAATATATTCATACCATACTTCATCAAATCTTATTCGCGATTTTTCCGTTAAAACTCAACAAACAAACGAACAGAGCATTGATTACATTAAAATAAACTCAACAAA